>PVKP010009610.1:0-67663 GCA_004027715.1 Plecturocebus donacophilus
TTTTTTTTTTTTTTTTTATAAAGATGGGGTTTCACCATGATGGCCAGGCTGGTCTTGAACTCCTGACCTCAGGTGATCCACCCACCTCGGCCTCCCGAAGTGCTAGGATTACAGGCGTGAACCAGCACTTCCGGCCTCTAAGAGTATGAATCTTATCCTCCCTGTTAATTATGTATCCCTTCTGCTTATTATATGCCTACAGGTCACAGGAACCACAAGTTATTTCGCAGAATGATGCCAAGGAACGCGGTTTCTACACCATCCCTCCGGATCAAATCACATCTACTCAAATTCCAGTCTCAAACTCCTCCCCTTTTTCAACCCGTCTTCTCTGTTCTCACACAGCTTACCATCCACAGCAAAGCACAAGTCATCAAACACACGCGCTCCACCTGCCGCCCCTAAAGCCCAGGGCGCATCACACTCGGTTCCACCCCTTTCTCTAGCCACGTCTCTTACCGCAGGCCCCACCCCTTTCCCAAACAGACTCCACCCCTTCTTCCATGAGCTTTTCCTCCGCCAGTTCTTACCATGCCACAAAGACGCCTGCCCTTCTTTCAAGCTATCCCATTCAGAAACGCGTCCCAGATTGCCCCTCCGAATTCCTAAGTCCTCCATCTACCCCGCCCTTGAGCGGTTCCGCCCCCAACGCTTCCGCAGGCCCCGCCCACCAACCCAACAGCTATAGCAGGCTCCGCCTACTGCTCCTCCCCAGATCCCGCCCACCCCCGGCCCCTCCCCTGACACAGTCGGCTCTGGTGCAACGCCGGCCCTTACTGCCTCTGCCTTTCGCTTCCCTCAGTCAGAGTCGCTTCCTTTCGAACGCGGCAGAGCCTGTCTCTCTGTCCTTTGGAGTGGTCCGGGGCCTTGCCCCAGCGGCGGAGAGACAGCCGCTCACACCTACCTGTGGAGCCGAGCGGATGGAAGGCCCCGCGGCCGCCACTCCTGGCAGTCGAGCAAAGGCGACTGCTACCGCGCCGTTGCCCTGGGTTACGGCCGCGCTGAGGGCGGACCCGCGGGGGAACGCAGCGGAAGTGACGTACCGCACAAAAATAAGTGTGGGCGGGGCGTGCTCGCGGTGCCTCTTAGCTGCTCCGCGCTCTGCAGCCGGAATGCAGGTGACGGAGGGTCTTAGACGGTAGGGCTGGAGGTCTACACTGGCCCTGGGGCTGGCTCCACGCGCAGGACCACCGGCGCCACTGCAGGGCCGGCGCCTTCCTTAGGGGCGCCCCTTTGCCTGCTAGGATGTTTAGCAGATGCCAGGCAGCCAGAAACGTCTCTACTTTTGTCCCCCAGCCCGCCGAAGAACTGCCGTGCAAGTTTCCCACAGGCACAAACTTCACGGGCCCAGAACGTTACGGGAGGACGCGTAGTGAACCTCGCAGCGCCCACTTACCTACCGACAGCAGCGGGCCTACGGGCACTCGTTCAACTTCTGGCCGAGAGCACCACAGCTCCGAAGTGGGCACTGGCATCTTTTATACAAATAAAGTAAGGTGGAGGCCGGCCCCAAGGGCTCACGCCTGTAATCCCAGCACTGGGGAAGGCCGAGGCGGGTGAATCGCCTGAGGTCCGGAGTTTGAGACCAGCCTAGCCAACATGGCGAAAACCCATCTCTACTGAAAGCACAGAAATCAGCCGGGTGTGGACGCGGTGGCAGGTGCCTGTAATCCCAGCTACTCAGGAGGCTGAGGCAGAATTGTTTGAACCCGTGTCATTGCACTCTAGCCTGGGCAACAGGGCGAGGCTCCATCTCAAAAACAAAACCAAACAAAAACAGAAAAACCAAAACCTGAAGCTAAGAACTAAACCACCTGGGAGGTGATAACAGAAAGAATTTAACACTTGCAGGGTAACCTATTCAGCGTCTGAAGTTTTAGTTATTAGAAAACTTTCCTCAAAACTTTTATTAATCTGCTCTACTAATGCCAAAACCATTCAAAAGGAATATAAGGTCATGAAAATTAAATTCCCTGGATTCAGTCCATTTGGAGGGCCATTCAAAGCACCGTGACAGAAAGGACAGTGGATTTGGCTCTGTTTTAAATAGTGGAAGAGCAAGTTGCCATTTGTTCTGCTCTTTGAAAAGAGGGGTTGTTACACAGCAATTATGTGTGTGTTTGGGAGGAAAAGGGAAAAAATAAACTGCCCACCTTCTTCAAACACTATAACCACTCACGGACCTTCATATTCTAGAATGGCTACTTTGATTCCCTTCCCCCACGAGATTCCCATTTAAGTTTTTTTTTTTTTTTAGATACGGGGTTTCACTATGTTGGCCAGACTGGTCTTGAACTCCGGACCTCAAGCAATCCACTCACCTCAGCCTCCCAAAGTGCTGGGATGACATGCATGAGCCACTGTGCCCAGCTCATTTAAGTATGTTTATAGTAAAACTTGATAAGGAACTAATGAAGAGTAGACCAGCAAATGTGAAAATCATTACCACGACCACCCAGCTAACACATTTATTATTTTGAGATGCAGTTTTGTTCTTACTGCCCAGGCTGGAGTGCAGTGGCACAATCTCAGCTCACCACAACCTCTGCCTCCCGTGTTCAAGCGATTTTACTGCCTCAGCCTCCCAAGTAGCTGAGATTACAGGTATGTGCCACCATGCCTGGCTAATTTTTTATTTTTAGTAAAGATGGGGTTTCACCATGTTGCTCAGGCTGGTCTTGAACTACCGACCTCAGGTGATCCGCCTGCCTCAGCCTCCCAAAGTACTGGGATTACACGTGTGAGCCACTATGCCCAACTATTTAACACATTTCTTATCCTATCACCTTTCTTACCTGTGGAATGATGGTAGTAATGGATGTGTCTACCTAGTGCTGTTTGTTGTGAAGATGAAAGATGGTAACATATGAGAGAACTTTCAAAACAAAGGGGTAAATCTATGTAGTTATTACTCATCCCTATCTATTTCTAAAGCAGACCAATCAACTGATAATCATACAATATAAATAGGGAGACAATCATCCAGCATACCTTGGATCCTTTTTTTTTTTTTTTTTTGAGACACGGTCTTGCTTTGTCACCCAAGCTGGAATATGATCTTGGCTCACTGCAGCCTTCAAAGTCATCCTACTTGCCTCCCAAATAGCTGGAACCACTGGCACACACCACCATGCCAGGCTAGTTTTTGTATTTTTGTAGAGACAAGGTTTCACCATGTTGCCCAGGCTGGTCTCGAACTCCTGGGCTCAAGAGATCCATTTGCCTTGGCCTCCCAAAGTGTTAGAATTATAGGCGTGAGCCACCAGGCCTGGCGAATACTTTCTTGATAAAGGTACAAAGATATAGTTCAGCAGTAACACAGCTACTGGCAGTCTTGGAATGAATAGTTTCTTCAGCTGAGGAGCAGGAAAGATCTGTATACTACTTACCTACCTACTTTCACTAAGTCCTTATACTTCCTATTTAGTGAACACCAGAAAGTGGTACCATATGAATACTTTTTTCCTTTAGTAACCGAGAAAATGATACAAGAGTTTATCTACTCTTCCTGTGTGTGTGTATATATATATTTGCACAAGCACACAACCCTCCACCCCAATATTATCAGCTTATTACAGTTGGTTAGAGTATGCTATATATTAGCTACTTGGAAATACCTTCTGGCACTCTAAATATGCTTAAGCTGCAAAGAATACTCACTATCAAAGTCCATTATCTGAGCTCATAAAGCTTCAATCTGTGTCCACTTTTATTCCCATGACTTAAGTGGAAACCTGAATGTGGTTTAACTTCTTAAAACTACCATGTGCTAGGCTGGGCACAGTGGCTCACGCCTGTAATTCCAGCACTTTTGGAGGTCGAGGCAGGCGAATCACAAAGTCAAGAGATGGAGACCATCCTGGCCAACATAGTGAAATCCCGTCTCTACTAAAAATACAAAAATTAGCTGGGCGTGGTGGTGCGTGCCTGTAGTCCCAGCTACTCGGGAGGCTGAGGCAGGAGAATCGCTTGAACTCAGGAGGTGGAGGTTGCAGTGAGCTGAGATCGTGCCACTGCACTCCATGCTGGCGACAGAGCAAGCCTCCATCTCAAAAAAAAAACAAAACAAAACAAAGAGCAAACCACGTGCTATAGTGATCAAAACTTCCACCCACCTTTGTTTTTCCTCTTCTTTCTTCATACCTGGCATGACAGAAAATCAAAGTTGGTGATTTATTCTTTAATATGTTAAAGATGACAGACCTTGGCTTAAGAAAAAACAGATTTGTGACTAAAGGAAACATTTTCTTGGAGCTTTTCATTGTTCTGGCTTAAATTTCCTTTTTAAAAGTATCTTTGCATAAGTTAAAGTTAGCACTTTCACAAATACTAACAGAGTCACTAAATGAAATATTAACATCAAAACAAAAAACATGATTAACAAGGAAGTGTTTTATTATTTTGCTGCAAAGCTGTTGCTTCACTGTATAAAAATAGCACCAGCAAATGCAGTGTATTGCAAAATTAAGATAGTGTTGTTCTTCATCTGACACTGCACAAGCAACAAAAACTCCCACTCCCAGTTATTTCCAGTGGGCAAATCATTAAGTATTTCACCCCAAATCCATGTATGGATGTACAGAAGTTACAATATATAAGGCTTAAGAATAACAACGTTATCTCTGAATTATGTAATTTTTATAACTACTTTTTAACATGGATAATTTCATGAATTCTGAATACTAAAGTCTAGTCTAAAAATCACAGGATATTGTAAAAAAGACATGTATTATGTTTATGTATAATCATTAGAAAGTTACAGGGCATTGTCTTTCATTAGCAGTGTGAACAGTAGTTTTTTTCCCCATCGGTAATGCTAAAAGTTGCTATTCTAAGTCTTCTACCCACCACTAATTTAAGACAACTCTGCTGGGTTGCATTAAATCATACTGGTTTATTTAGCGGTTCCATTTTCACTCCTCAATAGATTTTATGTATTTCTCATACGCTTCTTCACTCATAAGTTCATCTAGTTCTGAAGGGTTACTCAGTGTCATCTTGATCAGCCAACCTGCAACCAAAAAACAACCTTATATTCCACATTAACTTTTTAAAAAGTCGAATTCATCCAAAATGTAAAAGAAATTTCTGAGTGCTGCAATCTAGTATTTTTTACAAAAACCATACATTATTTGTTCCTGAAACTTTAAATTTTAGCCTTAAGAATTAAATTAATATAGTTGTATATCATAAGTGAAAATAATTATAGCTAGAATAGATTCCACCATAATAAATTAAGAACTCTTATGTTGTAATAACCATCAGAACATGACATTTAAATCTTCCAGGGCTGAGTGCGGTGGCTCATGCCTGTAACCTCAGTAGTTTGGGCAGCCAAGGCAGGCAAATCACTTGAGGCCAGGAGCTCTAGACTAGCCTGGCCAACATGGTAAAACCCCATCTCTATTAAAAACGGAAAAGTTAGCTGGGCATAGTGGCAGTCCCTGCAATTTCAGCTACTGGGAGGCTGCAGCAGAAGAACTGCTTGAACACAGGAAGCAGAGGTTGCAGTGAGCCAAGATGGCACCACTGTACTCCAGCCCGGGCAACAAAGGGAGACTCTGTCTCAAAAAATAATAATTAAAAAAATAAAAAAAGAAAAATAAATTAAAAAAGAAAAAAGAAAAAAAAATAAAAAAGCCGGGCGCGGTGGCTCACGCCTGTAATCCCAGCACTTTGGGAGGCTGAGGTGGGCGGATCACCTGAGATCAGGAGTTCGAGACCAGCCTGATCAATATGGTGAAACCCCATCTTTAAAAAAAGTAATAATAATAAAATAAAAAAAGAAAAATAAACAAAAAAAATAATTCTTAAATATGTGATCCAAATCTACAAGGCCAGGTATATCTTTAACGAATGGAACACTAACTGCTGAGGTTAACGGGATTGGAAAGCAATGGTAGTCAGAAGGTCTAGGTGACAGGCAAAAGAGAACTACAACCTAATCCTAAATGCCATTTATCAGCCATGTGATGACCGTGACACAGAAACCCTTTGGAGCTGCTATTCAACTACTAAATAGAGAAAATAAGCTTACCTCATTAGTTTGAGGATGAAAATGTGAGAAAACCGACAACTGATGCAAAATATATATCTTTTGACCTCCTATATCATACAGTATGAGTGGCTGCTTTATGTCTGAAAAAGTAAACACTTTGCAGGTGTTTACACCAAAACCAAGGATCTACAACTGATATTAAGAACCCTGCAAAATAAGGTAATGCTTTTATCATTAGAGATCTTTTTTTTTTTTTGAGACAGTCTCACTCTCACTCTGGCTGAAGTGGAACGGTACGATCTTGGCTCACTACCAACTGTAGCACTGACCTGCCAGGCCCATGCAATTCTCCCACCTCAGCCTCCCTAGTAACAGGGACTACAGGCACATTCCACCTAGACCAGCTCATTTTTGTGTTTCTGGAGAGACAGAGTTTCACCATGATGCCCAGGCTAGTCTCAAACTCCTGGACTAAAGCAGTCCACGCATTTGGCCTCCCAAAGTGTTGGGATTCAGGCATGAGCCACTGTGCCTAGCCAGAAATCTTAAACATAATCTTATGTATTCAACTAACTTTTAATTTTATTTTAAAGCAGAACATCTCTATTTAGTACCAAGAAGTAGAGAAAGATGAAGTCACAATCAGCTAAGTATGCTTTAAATTCTAGATGAAATATTAACTTTAGCAGTAATTCCTTGAGAAATTTCTAGCAACAGCTTACCATCTTCATAACAAGATTTGTTTACAAGTCCTGGATTTTCTGCAAGAGCTTCATTAATTTCGGTTACTTCTCCTGATAAAGGAGAATAAAGTTCACTAGCAGCTTTTACACTTTCCAAAGCACCAAATTCATCTAAATGGAAAAAATATATAAAGAAAACATGAAAAGTTAAAAGTCAGTGACTTGAAAACATAAAATATAAAAAAGTAGATTCCTGTCATATAGCTATGATATTAAAATTCCAAATTTCTTTATTAAAAATAAAACCATAAGTTATATCAGGCTATAATAACCTATGACAAGGGTATATACTGCCTCAATAAAGTGGACCTGTCTGTCCCAGACACAGCAAATAACAAATGGTGACGTGCCTGAATGCCAGATGTCTCTCAGTTCAGTAAAACTCAACGTTCTTGCAACTTAGCTACGGCTCAGAAAATAACAAAATGGAAGGTTCAGAATGTTCCAGTGATGGTGAAGTACCTTATATCAGACCACCTTCCTGCAGATCAAAAACTGGGATTGCTGGCTCATGACTGCAATCCCAGCACTTTGGGGTACTGAGGCAGACAGATCACCTGAGGTCAGCAGTTCAAGACCGGCCTGGCCAACATGGTCTCTATTAAAATACAAAAATATTAGCTGGGCATGGTGGTGGGTGCCTGTAATCACAGCGACTTGGGAGACTGAGCCTGGAGAATTGCTTGAACCCAGGAGGCTGAGGTTGCAGTAAGCCAAGACCATGCCATTGCGCTCCAGCCTGGGCGACAGCATGAGACTCCATCACAAAAACAAACAAAAACAAAAAAACACAATTATAAACTTTGAACTACAGGCCGAGCACAGTGGCTCACGCCCGAAATCCCAGCACTTTGGGAGGCCAAGATGGGTGGATCACCTGAGGTTAGGAGTTCAAGACCAGCCTGGCCAACATGGTGAAACCTCGTCTCTAACAAAAAACAAAACAAAAACTTCCTGGTGTGGTGGCGTGCTTATAGTCCCAGCCACTCAGGAAACTTGGGAGGGAGAATTGCTTCAACCTGGGAGGCAGAGGTTGCAGTGAGCCAAGATCGCACCACTGCACTCCAGCTCAGGTGAAAGAGTGAGACTCTGTCTCAAAAAAACAAAAAAACATAAAAACTCTTAACTAAAAATAAAAACAATTTACACATTGAGTATCCCTTATCCAAAATCCCTGGGATCAGAAGTGCTTTTGATTTCTGAATATGTGCATTATACTTACCAGTTGAGCATCCCCTATTTGAAAATCTGGAATCTGAATGCTCCAATGAGCATTTCCTTTGAGTATCATGTTGGTGCTCAAAAATTTTCAGATTTTGGAGCATTCTGGATTTCAGATGTTTGGATTTGTGACGCTCAACTATGTATGAAGGCTTTGTAGAGTGATCAAAGGGGAGTCAGTCCTTGAAAGAAGGGAGCCAAGCTGAATGAGATCTTCATTTACATAATTTGTTCCCTGACAACACTGCCCCACCCAAAGAGCACAGGGTGACTGAAACACAAGCTGAAAACCATAGTTTCATTTGCTTGCGAGGTCAGAGGATGGAGTGTGGGGCTACCAGAGCGCCTGGAAATTCTGGATTGAAATCCTACAAAGAAGGGAACCATGGTGAAGAGAAAATGCAGTTAACCAAACAGATCCCAAAAAGACCTACATGTTAGCATTAGCAGAGAAATATAAAGTAGCTAATATGGTCATTCTAGAACTGGAAAGTATAACATCTGAAATAAAAAATACAATGGAGAGCATAAACAGCAGACTAGAGACAGAAGAAATGATGAGTGAACATGAAGCAAGATAAACTGAAGTCAACCAATCTAAAGAGTGTAGCTGGGCATGGTGGCTCACGCCTGTAATCCCAGCATTTTGGGAGGCTGAAGCGGGCAGATCACTTGAGGTCAGGAGTTCTAGAACAGCCTGGCCAACACGGCAAAAGGCCATCTCTACTAAAAATACAAGAATTAGCTGCGCTTGGTGGCAGGTGCCTGGTGGTGGGTGTCTGTAATCCCAGCTATGTGGGAGGCAGAGAAAGAAGTGTTTGAACCTGGGAGGTGGAGGTTGCAGTGAGCTGAGATTGCACCACTGCACTCCAGCCTGGGCAGCACAGCAAGACACCATCTCAAAAAAAGAAAAAAAAAGGACAGTTTAAAAAAAGCCTGAAAAGTTAAGAGCCTCAGGGACCTAGGGGACAGTATCAAGTGATCTAACGAACACGTCAAATCACAGAAGAAAAAAGGAATGAAGTGGGAAGAGAAAGAAATCATGACTAAAAAAAGAAGTCTCCAAATTTAATGAAAAAAAAAATTCCATCTACAGATTCAAGAAGTTTGGTAAACCCCAAAACCAGCCAAACGTAACACACACTGTGTGATTCCTTTCAAACGAAATTAAAGAACAGGCCAAATTAACCTTTGGTGTAGAAATGAGAGAAGAGGTCATCCATTTGATCAGGAAGGCTTACACAGGCGTATACATTTGTCAAAACTCATTGAATTGTATACTTCTGGTCTATGCATTTCACTGTATGTAGATTTTATATCAAGTTGAAAAACTATCTTTAGCAGAATGTCTTAAAAGGGTATTCATTAGTTTAAGGATATTATCTAACATATTGATATTAATAGACTTTTTCTTTGTTTTGAGACAGAGTCTCATTCTATCACCCAGGCTGGAGTGCAGTGATGGGATCTCAGCTCACTGCAACCTCCTTCTGCCTCCTGGGTTCCAGCAATTCTCCTACCTCACCCTCCCAAGTAGCAATTACTTTTGCACCAACCTAATACTTGGGTCAAAGCACTCTAATTGGCTGGGAGCAGTGGATCACACTTGTAATCCCAGCACTTTGGGAGCGTGAGGTGGGTGGATCACTTGAGGTCAGGAGTTCTAAACCAGCCTGGCCAACATGGGGAAACTCCATCTCTGCTAAAAATACAAAAATTAGCTGGGTGTGGTGTCACACACCTGACGCACAGGAATCGCTTAAACCTAGTAGGCGGAGGTTGCAGTGAGCCAAGATGTTGCCACTGCACTCCAGCCCGGGTGACAAAGCGAGAGTCTCAACAAATATATAAATTTTTAAAAGCACTCTGATGAATCCAGGGTACAAACAAGTTACTATTCAATGTAAAGATCAGGTAAAAAAAATTCATAGCATACATCATTCATTCCAAGATCCTAAGAACACTCACCTTGTTTATTCAATTTTGTCCCAACTTCAGGCAGACTACAGTAAACAACATCTCCCAACGCTTCCTAAATAAAACAAGGCAAAACCAAAAAATCTCTAAGAAACTAAAACTAAACCCTCCAGTAAACAGAACAAGCCAAACACGGAATCCCCTATAATTAAGATTTATTATTATTTTTTTTTAAGGCTGGTCAAGTGAAGCAGTGGGAGTGGAGAAGAAACAAAGAAATCTGTAACTGGTTGTGATCAATTAGTTGTAAACACCACTGCACTCGGGCCAACCATTTATTTATTTATTTTTTTTTTAAGGCTGGTCAGGTAATTAAGATTTAGTACATATTTTATACTTGAGGGGCTACATTCTTGGGTTTTCCTTAAAACCCTTTAAACATATAAAAACTACTCTTGGCCAGGCACGGTAGTTCACGCCTGTAATCCCAGCACTCTGAGAGGCCCAAGGTAAGGGTAACACTTGAGGTCAGAAGTTCAAGACCAGCCTGGTTGACATGGTGAAACTTGGTCTCTACTAAAAATACAAAAATTAGCCAGGCATGGTGTCAGGCACTTGTAATCCCAGGAGGAGGCAGGAGGCTAAGGCAGGAGAATTGCTTGAACCCGGGAGGCAGAGGTTGCAGTTAGCTGAGATTGCGCCTCTGCACTCCAGCCTTGGAGACAAAACGAGATTCCATCTCAAAAAGAAAAATAAATGCCTGGGCGTGGTGACTCATGCCTGTAATCCCAGCTCTTAGAGAGGTAGAGGTGGGAGGAGAACTTGAGCCAGGAGTTCAAGACCTGCCTGGGCAATATAGCAAGACCTGTTCTCCAAAAATAAACAATAAAATAAAATTATTTAAAAACTATTCTCAACTCAGGAGCTGCAAGAAACCAGCCACCAGCCAGATTTGGCTCATAAGCTGTAGCAACCCAACACAAGCCACATGCCCCAGACAACACTGCCAGTTCTTTGTTTTGTTTGTTTTTGAGGCAGAGTTTCACTCTTGTTGCCCAAGCTGGAGTGCAGTGGTGTGATCTTGGCTCACTGCAACTTCCGCCTCTCAAGTTAAAGTGATTCTCCTGCCGCAACCTCCCAAGTAGCTGGGATTACAGGTGACCGCCACCATGCCTGGCTATTGTTTCTTATTTTTTGATAGAGACAGGGTTTCACCATGTTGGCCAGGCTGGCCTTGAACTTCTGAGCTCAGGTGATCAACTTACCTCAGCCTGGGATTACAGGTGTGAGCTACCACGCCCAGCCAACACTGACAGCTCTTATGAGCAGGAACATACTTGGTGCTCTTCCACCTTTGCAGGTTTATGTACACCATTAACCCCAATGCGTTCGCTGAAATCCTGCTGAGTCTACAAATCACAGTCCTCATGCCCTGTATTCTCTAAAGACCTTGACTCCAGAAAGAAGTGGTCTCTCCGTAAGGTAAGTGAATTATAACCCCACCGTTCTGATGCCATCGGGTAACGTTTGCAAGTGAGTCCCCTCTAGGTGATTCCCCTGACAAATAAACTCAAGGAGGTTAGGATGATATCTTACACAGTATCTCATAAAATAGTCAATACTGGGCCTCATAGTAGGTACAGAGAGATGCCAAGAAAGATAGAATTGTCATTGATTCTGAACACACAAGAATCTAACATGTTTGAGGAATTTTGTACAGTCATGTGCCGCCTAATAGCATTTTGGTCAAGAACAGACCACATACATGATAGTGGTCCCATGAAATGATAATATAGTGAGTATCAGTTATCCAAAATGCTTGGCAGCAGGAGTGCTTTGGATTTCAGATTTTGGAATACTTGCATTACACTTAACAGATGAGCACTCCTAATCCAAGATTCTGGAATCCAAAATGCTCCAATGAGCATTTTCTTTAAGACTCATGTTGGTGCTCAAAAAGTTTCAGATTTTTGGAGTATTTCAGGAATTTGAGATGCTCAACCTGTACCATGTTTTTATTGTACCTTTTCTATGTTTTATTAGACAATTGTGTTACAACTGTCTACAGTATTCAGTATAGTAACATGCTATACAGGTTTGTAGCTCAGGAGCAAAGGCTCTACCATATAGCTGAGGTGTATGTGTAAGGGCTATACCATCTAGGTGTGTGTAAGTGCACCCTAGGAGGCATTCCTCAGAACAGAGCCCGTCATTAAGTGACACAGGACCGTATTCCCATCAGTTAACATTCCCCACTCCCTGCCTCATCCAATACATACACCCAGTTGAAAATCACTCACCACGCTAGTATTTCACTTCTCATTTTCTCTTAAACAGAAAAGATGGGCTAAATGCAAGCCTTCCCTTTGTGTATCCTGCGCCTATTGAGGTTTTCCTTCTTCCCGTCCTCCTGGTCACGTGTGTATCACTGGCCCCATAAAATGCTGGTAACACCCCTGCCCTTCTGCTTGCTCTTCCTTTTTCCTAACTGCCCAGTATAAAATACACACATTTCCTTCTTGAATAAGATGTTTCCTACTTTCAGTGTTAAGCTTGCAACAGCTCTTAAAATACCACATAATGCCCCAACTAAATTATGTTTTACTTAATTCACATCTGATTTTTTTTTTTCTTTTCTTTTTTTGAGATGGAGTCTCACTCTATCACCCAGGCTAGAGTGCAGTGGTGCGATCTCAGCTCACTGCAACTTCTGCCTCACAGGTTCAAGTGATTCTCCTGTCTCAGCCTCCGAGTAGCTGGGATTATAGGTATGCAATACCAGGCCTGGCTAATTTTTGTATTTTGCAGTGACATGATCATGACTCACTGCAGCCTCAACCTCCTGGGCTCCATCAATTCTCCTGCCTTAGCCTCCTGAGTAGCTGGGACCCCAGGCATGAACCACCATGGCTGGGCTAATTTTTTTCTTTTTTTTCACTTTTGGTAGATGGGGTCTCACTATGTTGACTAAGCTGGTCTTGAACTCCTGGCCTCAAGCAATTCTCCTGCCTCAGCCTCCCAAAGTGTTGGGATTACAGACGTGAGCCACCTCACACAGCCTAAACACTTTTTAAAAGATAGAGATAAAGCAGGCTGGGCGCGGTGGCTCACGCCTGTAATCCAAGCACTTTGGAGGCCAAGGCGGGCGGATCACCTGAGGTTGGGAGTTCAAGACCAGCCTGACCAACATGGTGAAACCCCATCTTAAAAAAAAAAAAAAGAAAAAAAATAAAAAGATAGAGATAAAGCAAATTATGCAAGAGCAAAGTCACAAATATTTCAATATAATTCAATACCTGTGCAAAATTGCTGATTCCCACTGTTCCAATACCATTTTCTGTTGTTATCCATTCATGTTTCTCTGTGAATTTACGCACTAAAACAGAAGACCAATATTTCAGAAAAGCAGTAGCATTACTTCTTAAAAAGCACTTTTCATTATCATTGCTGTCAAAAGACTTTCCCAGTATTTGTGTTTGACCTGTTGACACTACCTTTAAATAGTACATGGCCCAAGAAAGAATGAAGATCACGTACAGAGATGACGCATTTAAACAGCGGTGCCATTTAACCAAGATGGCTTGATCTTAACACCTTGTGCATCTTTTGGAGACTGGATTGTTTGCTTTAACATTACTTAGCCTAAATCACAAAAGAAAATTTTGGAGCATATTTCAAATGTATACTTAACTATTACTGGTCTGTCTTGAAAATAATAATAATAAAAAATAAAAAATCTGTCCCTCTGAAGACAGATTTAGAGTGATGAGGTTTAGGAAGGCAGCATAAAAACGGCTCATATAAGAAACAATTTAACAACAACAAATAATAATAATAAGGTGCCTCTTGGAGGTTGCAGTGAGCCGAAATCACGCCACTGCACTCCAGCCTGGTGACAGAGCGAGACTCCATCATAAATAAATAAATAAACAAACAAGGTGCCTCTTTAGGCAGAGTTGACCTAAGAAGGTTTCACTGCAGCTTGTTTATAAAGTAAAATTTTACAGGAATGAAACTCACCTCCTGGAACAACTATAATCAAAGTTCTTAAAATTCTACTTTAATCAAATTCAAGCCTCTCCTTGAAGAGAGTACTACCGTCGCTTAAAGAAGAAAACTAAGGTCAGAACTCAACAGTCTTTTCAGACCTAAGCCATGAGTTGGTAGAAAGGCAAGCTCTGCTCATTATTCACTGGACAAGTTCAGTCCTTGACTTACCTACCGAGCATTTCTCTAAAGACATGCTCAAATGATTCAGGGAATCCAGAAAGAAAGACCTCCCAATGTTCAACAGATGTAAAAACAGTTATTTAGGATAAAAGTTAAAAGTACTTGCCTCAGAGACTAATATTTTTTAAAAAGCATACACTATGTTAAATATATTTTACATTCTGATGCTAAGGGTTTTTCCAAAACAATGCAACATAAGTTCATAGGAAAATGGTTAACTCAAATACTCTTTTAAAGAGGCCTCGCTAGTGGCTCGTGCCTGTAATCACAGCACTTTGGGAGGCCGAGGCAGGTTTGGCGAAACCCTGTCTCTACTAAAAAACTTACCCAGGCATGGTGGTGCATGCCTGTAATCCCAGCTACTTGGGAAGCTGAGGCAGGAGAATTGCTTCAACCCAGGAGGTGGAGGTTGCAGTGAGCTGAGTTCGTGCCACTACTCCAGAATGGGCGACAGAGCAAGACTCTGTCTCAAAAAAATAAAAATAAAAATCTAGTTGCTTAACCAGATCATAGGCATTGATATTTTGGGCAATATTTAACTAGATAACTAGAGAAAGCAAACAGCTAGGGATAGTGCAACACTGAATAAAACCAGAACAAAAACCAGACTTGAAATTAAATTCTCATCTGATAAATGCTTTACCTTTGTAATCAAATTGGTGATGTAAGGATCCCTGTCACAAATAGACCATATAGAATATTAGCAAGAAAGCCTAAGAAAATCTTTGTGCTGCAAATTTTGGAGTAAATTTAGCAACCATTCCAGCTCCAAACAGGAATCTAAAACAATGAATTTAATGAGACAAGAGCCATCACGGATCTACATAATCGGAGAAGCCAGAGTTCTAATTTTTTTTGAAACAGAGGCTTGCTCTGTCGCCCAGGCTGCAGTGCAATGGCGCCATCTCAGCTCACTGCAAACTCCGCCTCCCGGGTTCAAGCGATTCTCCTGCCTCAGCCTCCTGAGTAGCTGGGATTACAGGCGCCCGTCACCATGCCCGGCTAATTTTGTATTTTTAGTAGAGAAAGGGTTACCATGTTGGTCAGGTTGCTCTCAAACTCCTGACCGTGATCCGCCCGCCTCGGCCTCCCAAAGTGCCGGGATTACAGGTGTGAGCCACCGCGCCCTGCGAAGCCCGAATTCTTAAAAAGGAGCAGTTAGTGTCTCAAGCATTTGGACATAAAGAAAATTATTGACAGGGCGCCATGGCTCACGCCTGTGATCCCAGCACTTTGGGAGCCCGAGGTGGATGGATCCCTTTAAGTCAAGAGTTTGAGACTAGCCTGGACAACATGACAAAACCTTGTCTCTACTAAAAATACAAAAACCAGCTGGACGTGGTGATGGGTGCCTGTGATCCCAGCTACTCAGGAGGCTGAGGTAGGAGAAACGCTTGAATCCGGGAAGCGGAGGTTGCAGAGCTGAGATCGCACTGCTGCCCTTCAGCCAAGGCTCCGTCTCAAAAAAGAAAAGAAAATTGTTTTTCCTCTGCAATTAATTGGGCTGAAACAAATGGCCAAGACATTTATGGGCAGTTCTCCAGTAATTTCAAGTCTTTGAGTTAGGCCTCATTTCACCAAGAACACATGAATGATCCAATACAGACTTAAGCACAACTTCTGTAAAGAGTCCAGAAGATTTTATCTTACTTGCTTTGGGGAAATAGCTGAATCTTAAAAGTTATAATGTTTTATCTAAAAAAGTCTAGATCTGGTGCTTTAATTTTCATTTTACTTCGGAGTTTTCAGTACCTATCCATTTAGTAAACCAAAGGCCTCCCCATTTGGGGTCTCAATGATGCAAGCAGAAGGGAGATAAACTAAGGCCACTGAGACACTTAGGCGACGCGCGCCTGGCTTCTGCAGCGAGCGACCGACCTGCCCACGGGACCTGCCGGGCCACCCTCGCCTCGCCGTCCCGCAGGTCCCACCTCCTGGCTGCCTGCAACCTCCAGGGCAAAGGCTGCTCGCGGGTCCTCCCCCTACTTCAGAGGGAAACGCGGTCGCAGAACCAGGGATCCCAACAGAAGGAAGAAGGGGGCAGGGTCTGCGCTTGCTCCACCCTGGTGGCTCAGGAGTGGGACCCGGGTGTCCTCTGAGTCCAGCTGGACCCAGGACAAGCAGTGCAGGCGGCGAGGCAGCCGCTGCCCACGTGCCCGCCGCACTTACCCGAAAGCAGAGCGGGTCCCGTGCGCAGCTTCCGGACGGCGCTCGCCTCCAGCTGCCAGGGCCTCGGCGGGCAGGACGCGGCGGGTGACGGGACCGCGCGCAGAGTGCAGAGCACGGCCCGCACGCTCCGCACCGCTCGCAGCGCCATTTTCCCAGGGGTACCCTGGTCGCTGCGCTACGCCTCGGCCACCCGCACGGGGAGGTGGGGCGGGGCGGGGCAGCTGCCTGCAGGAAGCAGCCGGCTGGACCCAAGCTCGGAGGCGGAGCCGCGGGAGCTGACAGAGCCTGTTTGGGCAGAGTGCGGAGGGAGGAGACTCCCGGGCAAGGGGGCGGGGCGGGGCCTGATTGGGCAGCACGCGGAGGACGAAGACTCCGGGGCCTGGCGCGACCTCGGATAGGGCCACGCGCAAGAGGGGCGTGGTCATATGGAAGAGCCTGAGGCCCGGATGAGGCGGAACCAAGGGGCGGGGACTAGTGTGAAGGACCGGGTCTGATTGGGCTGCCAGGAGGAGGAGGCGGTGCCTGGAGGGGGCGGGGCCTAGCCTCAGGCGCGGGTCCGCGGAGAGTGAGAGTTGGGTCTGCAGCTCTCGGGTGTCTCCGGTACTTGGAGTGGGCTCAGCGCTCCCTCACCGCGGTCCCCGGGAGAAGGGCTTCAGGGAGGGACAGCTTGCTGGGCCAGCACATTCTCACACAATTGGGCCCTGGCGTCCTGGAGAAGGCAAGGCACCCCCAGTCCTGTTCAAGAATGCGGTCCAGTTGTTTTAGAGGATCAAGGTCACCCAGAGCGGGATTCACAGCAAGGTCCAGCCAGAATCACTCCAGCCGAAAGTGGTCTTTGGACACTGGCCAAAGTCTAGCTGACACACGTGCAGTCCTGAATTTTTGCAGTGCTGTGAGGACTAGCCTCTAACCTTATTCTTCCCTTGCCCAAATTCCTATCTAAGGGATTGTACAAACAAAAAGATCTGAGGGGTTTTATTTAACACTGTAATGTGGCTTACTTTCCACCCTGACTCTGGCATAACATCACATGACAGATCAAGAAGTAAATAAAAATACTTTTCCCTCCAAATGTGTTTTTTTGCAAAGAACGGCCTGCAAAGCCGTTCTTGTGGGGAAAAATTGCAACTGTATTAAGAATGTTTATTAAACTACAGTAACTGAGAATCTAGCACCTTTTAAATGTCTAAAAGGGAAACAGTTGCCATCTGTTGTCTCTCAGGGTGGCCTATGAGACTTCATGTATAATGGGAAGCCTGGTGTCTCCACAAGCCCTTAGCTTGACCCACACCTTTGTATTGATTGCAGGCCTGTGGAATCAGTTGCCAATCAGATATTTTTTTAAATCCAGACAGGACCTCACTCTGTCACCAGGTTGGAATGCGACGGCCAGACGTTGGCTCACTGCAGCCTCCACCTCCCGGGGCTCAAACAATCTTCCCACCTTAGCCTCCTGGATAGCTGGGACTACAGGCACACCACCATGCCTGGATTATCCTGTTTGTTTTTCGCAGAGATGAGGTCTCACTATGATCTCCAGGTTGGCCTAGCTTCTTAGACTCAAGTGATCCTTCTGCTGCGGCCTCCCAAAGTGCTGGGATTATAAGTGTGAGCCACCACTGGCCCAGAAAAATCTTTGAAATGTGAACCTCAAATATCTGAGACAAGACTCAGTCAATTTAGGAAGTTTGTTTTCTCAAAGTTAAGGACACACCTGTGACACAACCTCAGGAGGTCCTGACGACATGAGCCCAAAGTGCTTGGGGCACAGTTTGGTTTTATACATTTTAGAGAGACATGTGACATCAATCAATATATGTAAGATGTACATTGGTTTGGTTAAGATGAGAGAACTCACCAGGCACAGTGGTCACACCTGTAATTCCAGCACTCTGGGAGGCTGAGGAGAGCGGATCACAAGGTCAGGAGTTCAAGACCAGCCTGACCAACATGGTGAAACCCTGTGTCTACTAAAAATAAAAAAAAAATTAGCTGGGTGTGGTGACTGCATCTGTAATCCCAACTACTCAGGAGACTGAGGCAGGAGAATCGCTTGAACCTGGCAGGTGGAGGTTGCAGTGAGCCCAGATTGCACCGCTGCACTCCAGCCTGGGCAACAGAGTGAGACTCCATCTTAAAAAAAAAAAAAAAAAGAGACAACTCAGCCGGGCACGGTGCCTCACGCCTGTTATCCCAGCACTTTGTGAGGCTGAGGAAGGTGGATCACGAGGTTAGGAGTTTGATACCAGTCTGACCAACATGGTGAAACACCATATCTACAAAAAATACAAAAATTAGCCAGGCATGTTGACAGTCACCTGTAATCCTAGCTACTCAAGGGGCTGAGGCAGGAGAATTGCTTGAACCCTGGAGGCGGAGGTTGTAGTGAGCCGAGATCATGCCACTTTACTCCAATCTGGGTGACAGAGCAAGACTCCATCTCAAAAAAGAAAAAAAAAAAAGACAACTCACAGGGAGGGGGATTCCATGTCACAGGTAGATAAGAGACAAGTGGTTGCCTTCTTTTGAGTTTCTGATTAGCCTTTCCAACAATCAGAAGCATTTATTTCCTTGAGCTGAGGGATGATTTGATAGAGTGGGAGGCAGGTTTACCTTAAGCAGCTTCCAGCTTGACTTTTCCCGTTAGCTTAGTGATTTGGGGCTCCCAATATTGATTTTCCTTTCACAGAATCCACCTATGACCTATAGGCCCCTCTCTTCGGGTTGTTTGACCTTACCAGAACAAACCAAAGCATACCCATTGGTGTGAACCACAGCTCACTGCAGCCACGACCTCCTGGGCTCAAGCGAAGCTTTTGCCTCCCTAAAACATGTAAAAGCAGGCTGTAGCCCAACCACCTTGGGCACATGTTCTCAGGATCTCATGGGGCTGTGTTATTGGTCATGGCTCAAAATAAATCTCAACTATTTTGCAGAGTTTGACTGTTTGTCAACAGCTAAAAACAGTCCAGGAGACTACTTTATTTATTACTTTACGGATCCCAAAATGATACCAGTTGACTAGGGGAGGTCCCCAAACACCCAAGGGACCTTGGTCCCCCACCTGTGTGTAGGCTCTTGTCTCAATTGTAACTGCCCAATGGCTGCCTAGAGCTGATTTCTCAAGACCAGGGAATTGCGCTAGAGAGAGTAATGCATTCAGAGTCTGCTGTGCAGGAGAGGGGAGTTTTATTACTACTTAAATCAGTGTCCCCAGGGGGCATTCAGGGAATCAGAGGTTTTTTTCACTTGTTTGTTTTTGAGAGGGAGTTTCGGAGTTTCCCCCTTGTTGCCCAGGCTGTAGTTCAACGGCGCAATCTCAGCTCACCGCAACCTCCGAGCGCCCCTCCCCCCACTTGCAAGTGATTCTCCTGCCTCAGGCTCCCCAGTAGCTAAGATTACAGGCATGAGCCACCGCCTCTGCCTAATTTTGTATTTTTAATAGAGACGGGGTTTCTCCATGTTGGTCAGGCTGGTCTTGAACTCCCGACCTCAGGTGATCTGCCTGTCTTGGTCTCCCAAAGTGCTGGGATTACAGGTGTGAGCCACCTTGCCTCGCCGAGGATCAGAGACAATTTGGTGGGAGGAGAGGGGCAGTGAGTCGGGGAGTGCTGATTGGTTGGGTTGGAGAGGAAATCATGGGGTGTCACTGTCTTGTGCTGAGTCAGTTCCTGAGTCGGGGTTACCAGATCAGACGGTCCAGTTTATCCATCTGGATGGTGCCGGTTGATCCATCAAGTTCAGGTTCTGCACAACATCTCAAGTGCTAATCTTAGAAGCAGTTTAGGGATGGTCAGAATCTTGCAGCCTCCAGCTGTGTGACTCCCAAACCATAATTTCTAATCTTAGTAGTCTACTCCCCAGGCAAGAAGGAGGTTTGTTTTGGGAAAGGGCTGTTACCGTCTTTGTTTTAAACTATAGACTAAGTTCCTCCCAACGTTAGTTCAGCCTACACCCAGGAATAAACAAGGACAGCTTGAAGGTGAGAGGCAAAATACAGTTGTTTAAGTTGGATTTCTTCACTGTCTCAGTCATAATTTTGCAAAGGTGGTGTCACCACCTCATGAATGAATTCAAGAAAAAGTTGGAAAATAGTGAATGTACGGAGATTTACTGCGAAGTACACACTGAAGAAAGGGGATCGTGGGTGGACTCGAGAGAGGGCCACGCAATGGGGCTTGGGATTTCTATCTCTATGGGTTTCTTGGAATATGCATGAAGGTTTCTGGGAAAAGGTGGAGGCTTCTCAGAACTGTGGTGGCACCCATTTTTACACCAAATATAGGTGTTCCCGGAATTGTCGTGGTGCCGGTGGGTGTGTAACTTAGTATGTTAATGAGTGTATAATGAGGTCCTACGTTGGGTCCAGTTGGTTTTAGCTGGCTTGGCCCACACCCTGATTTTTCAGGGCCTTATCAGCCCATAGCTTATGCAGCTGTTTCAACAGTTTCCTTTTGCTAGTTAGGTAGAACTGTAGCCTGGAAGTTTCCATTCTCCTGCCACAGCTTTTTATCATTCCTGTCTCAAAGAGGCTCAGGGACCCCAAACAGGATGGCAGAATCCAGAAGCTTACCTAAAGAGAAATAAAGACTTGTCCAAGGGTCAGAAGAGGCTTCTTGGTGGAGACTGGACCCGAGCCAGTCACTAATGCAAGAATATTCCAAACGCCCAGAGCTGAGACCCAGGGCGCGCAATTCGTGACTTCATCAGCCAGCCCTGTGACCAAGGCCTTCCGAGAAAAGCTGAAGTCATCATCCCAATCCAAGAAGTCAGAAAAAAATTAGGTTCTGGGAAAGACCTCACCTCCAACACAGATTTTATGGAGTGGCCGTGAGTCAGCAAAGAAATACTGTTGTGAAAAACACCTTAAACTGGGCCTCTCGTGGTGGCTCACGCCTGTAATCCAAGCACTTTGGGAGGCCAAGGCAGGGAAATGACAAGGTCAGATCGAGATCATCCTGGGCGACATGTTGAAACCCCGTCTCTACTAAAAATACAAAAATTAGCTGGGCGTGGTGGTCATGCCTGCAATCCCAGCTACTCAGGAGGCTCAGGCAGGAGAATTGCTTGACCCAGGGAGTGGGAGATTGCAGTGAGCTGAGATTGCGCCATTAAGCCTGGTGACAGAATGAGACTTGGTTTCGGGGGGAAAAAAAGCAAAAAAAAAGAACAACACCTTGAGCTCCCCACACACCTTCAGTACTGTTAGGAGAGAGAGCTTCCAATCCAGACCCCAAGAGAGGGTTCTTGGACCTCGTGTAAGAAAGAATTTAGAGCCAGTCTATAAAGGGAAAGCAAGTTTATTAGAGAAGTGAAGAAAAAAAGATGGCTTCTCCACAGACAGAGCAGCGTCTGGGCTGCTCAACTGAGTATACTTATAATTATTTCTTGATTCTTTGCTAAACAAAGGATGGATTATTCAAGAGTTTTCCAGGAAAGGGTCAGGAATTTCCTAGAACTAAGGGTTCCTCCCCTTTTTAAACTATTGAGTAACTTCTGGATGTGGTCGTGACATTTGTAAACTGTCCTGACGCTGGTGGGAGTGTTTTTTAACATGCGGATGCATTATAACCACCGCATAATGAGCAGTGAGCACTACCAGAGGTCGCCATCTTGGTTTTGGTGAGTTTTGGCTGGCTTCTTTACCTCATCCTGTTTTATCAGCAGGGTCTTTGTGACCTGTATCTTGTGATAATCCTATCTCATCCTGTGACTAAAAAAGGCAGGTGAATCACTTGAGGTCAGGAGTTCAAGACCAGCCTGGCCAACATGGAAAAACCTCATCTCTACTCCAAATCCAAAATTTAGCCAGGCGTGGTAGCAGATGCCTGTAATCCCAGCTACTCGGGAGGCCGAGGCACAAGAATCACTTGAGCCTAGGAGGCAGAGGTTGCAGGGAGCCAAGATCGCGCCACTGCACTGCATTCCAGCCTGGGTGACAGAGCAAGACTCTGCCTCAGGAAAAAAAAGAAAAAAAAAATGCCTAACCTCCTAGGAATGCAGCCCACCAGGTCTCAGCCTCGTTTCACCCAGCCCGCATTCAAGATGGAGTTGCTCTTGTTCAAATACCTTGGACAGCACCACAAAGTGCGCACCATGAAGTGTGTGTGTGTTTGGGCATCCCATAGGTCGTTGCACGGAGCTTCCGCCCTGCTATGAACTTAGGGTTGCCACCACATCTCTGCAGTGGCTTGCAAGGGCTGTCATACCCACTTTTCTTTGAGTAAATCATTCTCATCTATTCAGCCTTTCCTGGTTGCCTGGCACCACGTAAACATCTTTTTATTCCTCTCCAAACCTCTTTCTGGTAGGTGTTAACACTCATTTCATAGATGAAGTTCAGAGGTTAAGGCACTTCCTAGGAGTGGAATCGGGGAGGCATTTTGTTGCTTAAGTAGCTCCTAGGTGGGAGTAGTAGACCTTGGCCTCAAGGCTGACTGGAAAGCAACTGTTCTCTTTTTTATTTTTGAGACGAAGTCTCACTCTGTCACCCAGGTTGGACTGCAGTAGCACCATCTTAGCTCACTGCAACCTCCACCTCCTTAGTTCAAGCAATTCTCCTGTCCTAGCCTCCCAAGTAGCTGGAACTACAGGCGTGCACCACCATGCCCAGCTAATTTTTGTATTTTCAGTAGAGACGGGGTTTCACGATGTTGGCCAGGCTGGTCTGGTCTCAAACTCCTGACCTTGTGATATGCCTGCCTCCCTCCCTAAGTGTTGGGACTACAGGCGTGAGCCCGGCCTTTTCCTCTCTTTTTTTTTTTTGTTTTTTTTGAGATGAGGTCTTGTTTTGTTGCCCAGCCTAGAGTGCAGTGAGGCAGTGATGGCTCAGTGCAGCCTCCGCCTTGTAGGCTCAGGTGATCCTCCCATATCAGCCCCCTGAGTAGCCGAGACTATAGCGTGCAACACCATGCTCAGCTAATTTAAAAAAATTTTATAGAGATGGGGTCTTGCTTGTTGCCCAGTCTGGCCTTGAACTCTTGTACTCAAGCGATCTGTCCCCTTGGCCTCCCAAAGTACTGGGATTCCAGGCATGAGTCCCTATGCCTAGCCAGCAACTGCTCTTAAGCTCTGCTCACTTGCCTTTGGGATGCTGACTGGGTTGCACTGGTCTACCCTGAGCTACATCCTGGCTAACTTCTTTAATGTCAAGATTTTGTTTTCTATCGTTGTTTCATTACAAGCCAGGCCAGCATCATGCCACTTAGGCCCTAACGTAGTTATTCACAACTCTGCTAACTCATATGTTGGGAAGAAAAAGATTACACATCAGCGTATGGGCTACAAATAGGCCCTTCTACCAAAAAATACAAAGTGTGTGTTTTTTTTTATAACAAGCATTGAAGACAGTCAAAATTTCTTTCTTCTTTTTCAACCTGGTAATCTTTGTAAGCTCCTAGTCTGGGATTTTAAAGGTTATCTCATTGCACATTTAGTATAAGCACTGGTGGTCATTTCTTCCAGGTGTTTTGAGAGGGGCCCATTTATCTCTTTGAACTGAAAAACATCTTTTCCTCTTATAACAATACAATAGGATGGGTGCAGTGGCTCACGCCTGTAATCCCAGCACTTTCGGAGGCATAGGCAAGCGGATCACAAGGTCAGGAGATCGAGACCGTCCTGGCCAAAGTGGTGAAACCCCGACTCTACTAAAAATACAAAAAAATTAACTGGGCATGGTGGTGCATGCCTGTAGTCCCAGCTACTCGGGAAGCCAAGGTAAGAGAATTGTTTGAACCCAGGAGGCAGAGATTGCAGTGAGCAGAGATCGTGCCACTGCACTACAGCCTGGGTGACAGTGTCAGACTCTGTCTCAAAAAAAAAGAAAAAGATGAAATAATTAGTCTGTAGAGGAAATTTTTTTTCAAATTCCAGGTAGCATTTGTTTTATTTCTAGTAAGAGGAAATACATTTGAACAAAGAAGCTCTCATAGCACTGGCAGTTATATATATGTCTCTGTTATGCTAATATTTTTACTTGCTGGGCTTGGTAACTCTTCAATGGACACTGAAGCTATGACGTAGAGAGACTACAGAGCTGCTGGTAAGCGCGGACCCAAGGCCCTGGGCGTCCCAAGTTGTAGACGATGGTGTGTAGATGAACAGCTTAGACCTTGGGCAAAGCTTGTGCCGGTTGAGAGCGGCAAGGCTGGGACAGTGATCCCGGCTGCTCCCTGCTGCTTCCAGGCTCCTCTGTCTTACATTTAATGCCCAGGAAACTCAGTATTTTCATCAGCAGCAAATCTACAATCTCTCCTTCCTCCGACAGCTGCAAGAGAGAAAGAACCAAGCAATGTACATAGAACCATCCTCTTTGGGGGCTTTTCTTCTCAGAGGAAAACACTATTTTTAATTTAATTTAATTTAACTTAATTTTATTTTTTGTCTCCCTCTGTTGCCCAGGCTGGAGTGCAGTCTCGTAATCTCAGCTCACTACAACCTCCACCTCCTGGGTTCAAGCAATTCTCCTGCCTCAGCCTCCTGAGTAGCTGGGATTACAGGTGTGTGCCACCATGCCTGGCTAATTTTTGTATTTTTAGTAGAGACGGGGTTTCACCACGTTGGCTAGGCTGGTCTCAAACTCCTGGCATCAAGTAATCCACCTGCCTCAGCCTCCCAGAGTGGGGAGATTACAGACATGAGCCACTGCATCATGCCCGGCAGAAAACACAGTTTTATTGTCCAGTCTGCTCCCAGCCTAGGTCACTTCACTGTTCAGAGCTGTTTTAGGATGGGAAGGCCTCCCTCTGGGAATCCCAGGGGTGTGTGCTCCATCCTTGATCCTCAGCGAGCTCCCTCCTCCTCTCTGTTGAGGATGACTGGGTTTTCACTGCAACATTTCAACTTCTCAAGCCAGTGCAGCGTAAGTCTCAGCTGGGCGGCTGACCCTGCAGTTAAGCAGCACTGGCAGCACGCGGGCCCCCTTCTGAGATGAGGGTCTCCCCTTTTCCTCTATGTCAGAGTGTTGGTGGTGGCTCCTTCGTTCATCCTTTTTTTTTTTTTTTTTCTGTTTTTAAATGAGACAGAGTCTAGCTCTGTTGTCCAGGCTGGAGTGCAGTGGCTCAATCTAGGCTGACTGCAGCCTCTGCCTCACGGATTCCAGAGATTCTCCTGTCTCAGCCTCTGGAGAAGCTGGGATTACAGACACCCATTACAATGCCAGGCCAGCTGATTTTTCTATTTGTGGTAGAAACGAGGTTTTACCATGTTGGCCAGGCTGGTCTCAAACTCCTGAGCTCAGGTGATTCACCTTCCTCAGCCTCCCCAAGTGTTGGGATTACCAGGGTGAGTCACCATGCCAGGCCCTTTAGTTCTTTACTATTATTCCTTCTGCTTGCTCTGTTTACTTCCTGGCCTAGCCTGGTATGAGAGTACGTACTGGGAATGAAAAACTAAATCGGTGTTTCTCTCCGGCTTTCCCACGCTTCTCAACCATACATACATATTTAAGAGTGACTTAAAGCAAACCAAGAACTTCTAGGAAACAGGAATGGCAGACTTCATATAAGGGATGTAGGTGCCAAACAGTCACGTTCAGTAAACTGGTGCGAAAATGCCCTCTACCACCCCAACAGAGGCTGTTAAGAATTTAAGTACAGGCTGAGCACAGGGGTTCATACCTGTAATCCCAGGATTTGGGGAGGCCAAGGTGAGAGTGCTGCTTGATCCTAGTTTGAGTTAATCCTGGGCAACAAAGTAAGACCCCATCTCTACAAATAATTTTTTTTTTTTTTTTGAGACAGAGTCTCTGTCATCCAGGCTGGAGTGCGGTGGCAAGATCTTGGCTCACCACAACCTCCGCCTCCCGGATTCAAGCGATTCTCCTGCCTCAGCCTCCTGAGTAGCTGAGACTACAGGCACGTGCCATCATGCCTGGCTAATTTTTGTATTTTTTAGTAGAGACGGGGTTTCACTATGTTGATGAGGCTGGTCTCGAACTCCTGACCTCATGATGGGCCCATGTTGGTGTCCCAAAGTGCTGGGATTACAGGCATGAGCCACTGCACCTGGCCCAGTATTTTTTTAAATTTTAAATTTTAAAATTATATTAAAAATATGAAACACTTCATGAATTTGCCTGTCCTCCTTGTACAGGGGGCATGCTAATCTTCTCTGTATCATCCCAGCTTTAGCATATGTGCTGCTGAAGTGAACACTGGCTCAGTATTTTCAATAATTTTGTGCATGAAACAAAGTTTGTATTAAGTAGTTATGTGTGGAATTTTCCATGTGTGACTTCATGTCAGCATGCAAACAACTTTGTATTTCAGAGCATTTTGAACTTCTGATTTTTGGATTAAGGATGCCCAATTGGTATAAGACACCCAGCTGGTGTCTGCTGGAGAACTGCTTGGTGTGTGGTCACAAAAGTGTTCTGTGTTACGTGAGAGTTTAGTAGAAATAAAAATTGGTGTTTTCCTTTCCAGACACAGATCCGGGACACACGTTACAAGTGTATCAGAGACCATGTAGCAACAGAGGAGGGGCAGCATTCTTTGCATTCTTTAATCCTGTGTGCAATAATTTCCTGGTTTCCAGGAAAAATAACTCTTAAATAATGATCCTTTAACATGATGGAGTATGTCACCTTTATGAAATCTTTTGCAATTTAGAAATACAACAGCAATACCAAAGTGTTGCTCTTAAATTGAAATGGAAAAAATTTTTTAAAAAGTGTCTTAAGGGTTTGTTAGGCATGTAGATTTTTTTTTTTTTCTTTTGAGACTGGATCTTGCTCTGTCACCCAGGCTGGAGTGCAGTGGCATGATCACAGCTCACTGCAGCCTCCACCTCCTGGGTTCGGGTGATCCCCCCACCTCAGCCTCCTGTGTAGCTAGGTGTACAGGTGTGTGCCACCACACCCGGCTGGGGCATCCAGATTGAAAAATCTTTTCAAGTGGGACAGGAAGGGTGAGCTGCATAATACATCACCCTTCACACAGCCAAACCTCCAGAAGGGCAGGAAAAAAACAAAACCAAACCATACCTCCAAGTCAGACAGACCCAGGTTGAAACCCCACCTTTCCTACAGTCTAGCTCTGTAGTCCTTAGGTAAATGATTTCAACTCTATGAGCCTTGATTTCCTTCTCTGTAAGATATGAATAATTACATCTACTTCACAGAGCTGTTCGAGGACAACATAAAATGTGTGAAGTCTTCAGCACTGCTTCCGTTGTGAGGAGAGCGCTCTGTAGATGGTGCCAGTGGCCATTATTAACCTTCTGTCTGTGTGCTTATATCCCTCTTCCTGCAGGGGGTGAGAGGTCGATCCACTCTTCCACGGCGGGGAGATCGATCATGAGTACCCAGCTCATTGCCCTTGGAGCCATGATGGCGAAGGTTGAGGTTTTAGAGTGTAGAATGGGTTCTCAACCTTGGCTGTTCATTAACATGAAAATTACCCAAAGAGAGGGCTGGGCATGGTGGCTCATGCCTGTAATCCCAGCACTTTGGGAGACCAAGGTGGGTACACCAGCTGAGGTCAGGAGTTCCAAGACCAGCCTGATCAACATGGTGAAAGCCTGTCTCTACTAAATAAAAAAATTAGCTGGGTGTGGTGGTGGGCACCTGTAATACCAGCTATTTGGGAGGCTGAGGCAGGAGAATCACTTGAACCTGGGAGATGGAGGTTGTTGTGACCTGAGATTGTGCCATTGTGTTCCAGCTTGGGCAACAGGAATGAAAACTCCATCTCAAAAAAAAATTACTCAAAGAGATTTCAAATATACCAAAGTCTGGCTCATTCCCCCAGACATTCTGTTGGTATTGGTCTCTGATAGTATTGGTATCTGGAGATATTGGTCTCTGTTGGTGGCGGTCTCTGGTGGTATTGTTCTCTGTTGGTATCAGTCTCTGGTGGGGCAGTAGTTGTCTCTAAAAGGCCCCAGGTGATTCTAAGGTGTACTCAGGGTGGAGGTCACTGATATCATGAACAGAGTCCCAAATTGGGAATCAGAAGACCTGGCTCTGGTCCCAGCCCTACCCCTCATTTGCTTGGGATTTGGGGGAATTAATATCCTTCACCTGTGCCTCAGTTTCCCCTCCTGTGAAATGAGGGCTCTGAGCTACAATGATCTCTCCAGTCCCCCTAAAGTCTAACGCTGCTCCAGCTTCTTCATAGTTCAGGGTCAATGACTGATGAGGAATAGACCAAAGTGACTCACCTGATAGTGTTCTTGCTCCTCACTGAAGGCCACCAGGATGACAGAGATAAACAGGTTCAGCACCACAAATGTCATAAAAACGATGCAGGACCCAATGAGGAAGGAGCCAAGCACTGGGCTATAGTCCAGGACCTGTCAGAAAGAAAACCAGGGTCAGCCGGGCGCAGCGACTCATGCCTGTGATCCCAGCACTTCGGGAGGCTGAGGTGGGTGGATCACCTGAGGTCAGGAGTTGGACACCAACCTGGCCAACATGATAAAACCCCATTTCTACTAAAAATACAAAAATTAGCAGATTGTGGTGGCGGGCACCTGTAATCTCAGCCACTCAGGAGGCTAAGGCAGGAGAATCACTTGAACCCAGGAGACAGAGGCTGCAATGAGCAGAGATCGCACCTTTGCACTCCAGCCTGGATGACGAGAGTGAGACTCCATCAAGAAAGAAAGAAAGAGGGGGAGGAAGGGGAGGGAGGGGAGGGAGGGAAGGAAGGAAGGCAAGCCAGTCAGGGTCATTCAGTGTCCTGGGTCCCAGCAGCCACCTCTCCCACTGGGAACCCTCGGAAGGAAAACAGTCCTCAGAGCTAGGCAGAGCTTGAAGCCGGGAAGGTTCCCTCTGCCTGGGGCTGAGAGAGCTAGGCAAGGGAGGGAATGGGCAGCCCCTCACTTTCCACGGCTGCTACCTCCAAAGACAGCCGCCCTTTCTGCCCAGGACAGGAGGAGTTTCCTTTGGGAGACCCCTGCACAGCCCTCCCCTGAGTAGCCAGCGCCTGATGTTCCTCTGTGAGCAGGGGTCCCAAGGGCAAGCTATGGGGCTGTAGCAGTGGTGTCCACCTAGGGGAGGGAGACATTTCTGTTTGTCTCAACTTGCCCAATGCTTGCCAGGCCATGGGCCCAAGGGATGGCACGGGGCGGGGAGGGCAGGGAGTGCTTTCTCTAATCTTCATAGAGTCTCGGTGTAGATGGCAGCCTCCGTGCCCTCATCCCATTACCTCCTCGTAGTTGAAGATTCCCATTTGAAGGCTGATCATCGTCTCTGCCGCATCAAAGAGGGTTTTGTAGGAACGGAGTTTCCAACCAAATATTAAGTTCGACTGTCATGGAAAGAATCCTCATGAACAGGGAAGGAGGCCACCAAGACCCACAAAGCCTGCTGCTTTACAGTCAAGTGGGTGGTCTGTGTCAGCCACTGTTGTGGCTGCATTGGTCAAGCTACTGTACCTACGGTGGTTTGCAAGTGAATGTATGTACACAACTTGTTTTGTTTGTTTGTTTGAGATGGAGGTTTGCTCTTGTTGCCCAGGCTGGAGTGCAATGGCACGATCTCAGCTCACTGCAACCTCTGTCTCCTGGGTTCCAGCAATTCTCCTGCCTCAGCCACCCAAGTACCTGGGATTACAGGCATGCACAACCACACCCAACTAATTTTGTATTTTTAGTAGAGATGAGGTTTCTCCATGTTGATCAGGCTGATCTCAAACTTCTGATCTCAGGTAATCTGCCCGCCTTGGCCTCCCAAAGTGCTGGGATTACAGGTGTGAGCCACTGCACCCAGCCCCCACCTTTTTTTTTTTTTTTTTTTTTGAGATGGAGTCTCGCTCTGTCACCCAGGCTAGAGTGCAATGGCACGATCTTGGTTCACTGCAACCTCTGCCTCACAGGTTCAAGCGATTCTCCTGCCTCAGCCTTACAAGTAGCTGGAACTACAGGTATGCGCCACCATGTCCTGCTAATTTTTAGTAGAGACAGGGTTTCATGATGTTGGTCAGGCTGGCCTTGAACTCCTGACCGAAGGTGATCCACCTGCCTTGGCCTCCCAAGTGCTCTGTGTATGTCTGGGTGTTAGCCCTGTGCCTTCTGACCAGTTGGGAAGCCAGGAGAACTGACACATCCAGGAGGGCTCTAGATGCAGAAAGGAATTCTTCCTGAACCTGGACCCTTTCAGCACTAGAGCTCCCTCACCCTACCCACCTGAGCTCTCCAGGCTTTGCCATTCGAGTTGACTGGTGCATGAGCTCACAGCTAAGAGACCCTGTACTCAGAAAAGCCACCACCTTCCTTGGGTTCCCAGGGTCTCCCTAACCCTAACTGTCCACCTCCCACCACAAGTTAGCCTTGGCTTTCACAGAATCAGCCCCCAGCTTTTTCCAAAGCAGACACGTACCGCAATGGAGTAAGCCAGAAGCATGATAAGGATGACAATCATAAAGCCTGAAATGTCGCCCCAGGCACGGCGCAGGGCTGCTGTGATCATGTTCATTTTAGGATTCAACCTGAGCAGATGCCAAAGCTTCACCGTGGACAGGAGTACCAGGAAGGCAATGATGTAGCCAAGGTCGGCGTCAGCTGCTGCAGTCTCACTGAAGCTGATGCCTCTGTGGGACCAAAATGGGAAGGCTGGGTCTCAGAGACCCTGAGCAGTTCAGCCAGAACTCACCTGGATGCAAGATTAGACTTCTCGGCATTTTAGGATGTGGGATTAGTTTTATCATCATCTCATAGGCCATCAGGTCCAGAAATAGGTCTGGGAGAGAGAGCTGCCCCAGTTCCCCCAGGTAGGTGGTGGTGGTGGTGATGCTGGAACTGTGGTGTGAGAGTGATAGTGATGATGGTGAAGATGATGGCGATGGTGACAAAGAGGATAATGGTAACTGAGGTTCATGGTGTGCACTGGAAATCCGAGCTACTCAAGAGGCTGAAGCAGGAGCATCACTTGAATTCAGGAGTTTGAAGCTATAGTGAGCTGTGGCCATCATCAGTAAGATGGCAGCCGACCAACCAACATGTGGTTTTCTCTGGGATGTTGGACTCCAGACATTTTTTTTTTTTCTGATTTGTTTTTAAAAGTTTTCTTGTTAAGTGAAAAACTTTGCAGCCACAAAACAGAACAAAACCACATCCTTTGCAGCTGCATGGATGCAGCTGGAGGCCATTATCCTGAGCAAATTAACCCAGGAACAGAAAATCAAACACTGCATGTTCTCACTTATAAGTGGGAGCTGAGCACTGGGGACTCGTGGACATAAAGATGGCAACAGTAGACCCTGGGACCACAAGACTGGCAGGGAGGGAGGCAGGCAAGGGCTGAAAAACTAACCACTGGGTACTGTGCTTACTCCTTGGGTATCGAGGTCATTCGCACCCCAAACCTCAGCATCACGCAATATATCCATGTAACAAGCCTGCACACGTACTCCCTGAACCTAAATAAAATTTCAGGCCAGGTGCAGTGGCTCATGCCTGCAATCTCAGCACACTGGGAGGCTGAGGCAGGAAGATCACTTGACCCCAGGTGTTCGAGATCAGCCTGGGCAACAATGTGAGACTCCAGTCTCCATGAAAAAAAATAATAGCCCGGGTGTGATGGCTCACTCCTCTAATCCCAGCACTTTGGGAGGCCAAGGCGGGTGGATCACCTGAGGTCAGGAGTTCGAGACCAGCCTGACTAACATACTGAAACCTCGTCTCTAGTAAAAATACAAAAATTAGCTGGAAGTGCTGGTGAGCGCCTGTAATCCCAGCTACTTGGGAGGCTGAGGCAAAAGAGTGGCCTGAACCCAGGAGGTGGATTGTACTCCAGCGTGGGTGACAGAGCAAGACTCCATCTAAAAAAAAAAAAAAAAAAAAAAAGGTATGATGACAGAATCATCTCTTAGAGGTCTCAGGAGAATTCAAGTAGTTGAGATGAGATAGTGCTTGTAATGGCCAGGCACGGTGGCTCACACCTGTAATCCTAGCACTTTGGGAGGTCGAGGTGGGTGGATCACCTGAGGTCAGGAGTTCAAGACTAGCCTGGCCATCATGGTGAAACCCCATCTTTAAAAAAAAAAAAAAAAAAAGATAGTGCTTGTAATGAGGTGTTTTTATGAAAGTGTATGACATTCAGCAATAACTCAATACATGTTAGCTATATCTATAAAATAAATGAGTGAGGCAAGAAACCCAATGACTTCAAGCAAGGGAGGGGACTCTGGCGCTACAGAATCCAGGCTTAAATTACTTCTCTGCCACATTTTAGCTGTGTGGACTTGGGGAAGTCACATGACCTCTCTGAGCCTCAATGTCTTTGTCTTTTGGGGTTTTTTTGAGACTCAGTCTCCCTCTGTTATCCAGGCTGGAGTGCAGTGGCGCAATATTGGCTCACTGCAACCTCCACATCCTGGGTGCAAGTCATTCTCCTGCCTCAGCCTCCTAAGTAGCTGGGACTACAGTCGTGTGCCACCATGCTCAGCTAATTTTTATATTTTTATTAGAGATGGGGTTTCACCACATTGGTCAGACTGGTCTCGAACTCCTAATCTCAAGTGATCCACCTACCTTGGCCTCCCAAAGTGCTAGAATTACAGTCCTGAGCCACCACACCCTGCCCTCAATGTCTTTGTTAAATGGGGTGATGATAACACTGACCTTCATCAATTCTGATGATGATTCCCTAGGTGAATACATCCTGTCTACCACATAGTGGACACTTAGTGTATGGTAGCAGAGGTGAGCTTACTGGGGCCCTAATACTTGCAAAGGGCCTCCCTAAAAGGCCAAGAAGAGCCTAAGCGGTACGCCACACGATCCTATGTTGTGGGAAGATTTGCACAAGTTATTGTTCTATTTTGTCTGAGACGTTTCCAATCATACACACTTGCGGCCGGCCCCACATCTGAATCTAGGTGGCAGCTAGAGTTATGTCTATTAGGAGTGCCCCTCTATCTACTGAGGGTCCGCAGCATCCAAAGCCTCCTGACCCCTGGGCCTGAAAGGGAGCTGGAGGAATGGGGGGCCCCGTGTGGGAGCTGGGGGGGCTGAAGATAGCCACTTACTCCTCCCTACGATTCTGGCAGCGCTGGAGGTCCCTTTCAGCCAGGACAGCCCTCTTCACAAACACCGCCAGGGCACTCCAGCTGGCCAGGATGATGGCTAGCTCCAAAAGGTTCCACTTGCTGCAGAAATAGGCCCACGTCTGCTCCCTCATGCGCCTGCCCTGGAAAAGGAGGCGGAGGTTTCGGCCATGACTGCCCCGCCCCTAGGGCTGCTCCCTCCCCACCCGGAGGGCCCTTTGGCAGGAGGCTCCCCCACCCCTTGTGCTCATGCACAGAGTAAACTGGCCTCTCCCCAAGACCCACTGAAGCAGGATAATAGGAGCTGAATGCAGGGAACCTAAGAAGTCAAATGGAAACACTTCGGCTATAACAGGAAAGACCCTCTTCATTTACACAGGGTGTACACCAAGTAAATGACTCTGTACCTTCACCTTAGCCTCTTCATTTACATAGAGAGTACACCAAGTAACCAATGGAAACCTCTAGAGGGTATTTAAACCCCAGAAAATTCTTTTTTTTTTTTTTTGAGATGGAGTCTCCCTCTGTCGTCCAGTCGCTGGAGTGCGGTGGTGCTATCTCGGCTCACCTCAACCTCCGCCTCCAGGTTCTAGGGATTCTCCTGCGTCAGCCTCCCGAGTAGCTGGGACTACAGACGTGAGCCACCACGCCCAGCTAATTTTTGTATTTTTAGTAGAGACGGGGTTTCACCTTGTTGGCCAGGCTGGTCTCGACCCCGTGACCTCAGGTGATCTGCCCGCCTCAGCCTTCCAAAGTGCTGGGATTACAGGCGTGAACCACCGCATCTGGCTGGCTGCAGTTTTGCAACATGAAAAGGATTCATCCATCTGAAGATGGACAGTAATGACAGTTGTACAATGATGTAAGTGGACCTAACACCACTGAATACTTAAAAGTGGTAAAAATGATCAATTTTATGTTATGTATATTTTCCACAGTTAAAAATAAATAATTTAGGCCAAGTGCGGTGGCTCACACCTGTAATCCCAGCACTTTGGTAGGCCGAGGCAGGTAGATCACAAGGTCAAGAGATCCAGATCATCCTGGCCGTGGTGAAACCCTGTCTCTACTAAAAATACAAACATCCACTGGATGTGGTGGTGCCTGTCTGTAACCTCAGCTACTCGGGAGGCTGAGGCAGGAGAATTGCTGGAACCCAGGAGGCAGAGGTTGCAGTGAGCCGGGACTCACACCACTGCACCCCAGCCTGGCGACAGAGCAAGACTCCATCTCAAAAAAAAAAAAAAGCCTTTCCCACCCCACTTGCAAGGAAGAGGAGAGGGGTCAGGTAGGCACCAGGCACCCCTGCACCCCAACCCCTGCTCATGAGCTACGAGCATGCCTCTTACCTGCACCACCATGTAGTAGAGGAGGAAGAGGAAGTAGATGAGCTCTGCCGCCACCACGAAGGGGTGCCAGCCGTCAGTGAAGGGGTACAGGCGGAGGCTCTGGAAGGCCGCGTGCGTAAAGAAGGTACCTGGGGAACACAGTGCACTCTGCTCACTCCGGACCACCTGCTCGCTCAGAGCCATGGCTTCTGACCGGGAGCCATCAGGTCAGATGACCCAAGCTCAAGCAAGCCCTGGAGGGCTGACTGGGGCCAAGGAAAAGCCAAAGTTTCTTTACACCCAAAGGACTGAACATGGACAAGTGGCAGACACCGAAGGCAGTGGATGCACCAGAAGGGGTGGAGGGCTGCAGGGGAAGGTCCTCCCCTTCCCTCCGCATTTGGTGTTAGCCTTTTGGGCACAGACACCTCCAGATAAAGCACATCTACCCATATAATGACAATTGATGCCCAGATGACTCATTTAAAGCCATTTTGGGCCAGGTGCAGTGGCTCACACCTGTAATAATCCCAACATTGTGGGAGGCTGAGGTGGGTGAATCACCTGAGGTTAAGAGTTTGAACTGGCCTGGCATGGTGGCTCAAGCCTGTAATCCCAGCACTTTGGGAGGCGAGGCAGTCACATCACCTGAGGTCAGGAATTGAGACCAGCCTGGCCAACACAGTGAAACTCCATCTCCACTAAAAATACAAAATTAGCCGGACTTGGTGGCAGGTGCCTATAATCCCAACCATTCAGGAGGCTGAGGCAAGACAATCCCTTGAACCCGGGAGGCAGAGGTTGCAGTGAGCTGAGATGTGACATTGCATTCTAGCCTGGGCAAAAAGAGTGAAACACCATCTCAACAAAAAGAAAAAAAAAAAGAGAGTTCGAGCCTAGCCCGGCCAACATAGTAAACCTCATCTCTACTGAAAATACAAAAATCAGCTGGGCCTGGTGGTACATGTCTGTAGTCTCAGGCACTCAGGAGGCTAAGGTGGGAGAATCGCTTGAACCTGGGAGATGGAGTATGCATTGAGCAGAGAGTGCGCCACTACACTCTAGCATGCGTGACAGGCAAGACTCCGTCTCAAAAATGAATACATAAATAAAAAGCCATTTCATCTAAAGACACTTCACTGAAGAAAAGTCCACCTAAAATCCAATATGACTAAAAAGTCAACCTTCTTTTGAATAGTTTTTCATCCATTCGAGTGTCTTTTTCATTTGTTTTTTTCATTGTAAAAATCTTTCTGTAATGATGTTTTAAACCACTTTGACTAGTAAGGCTCTGCCTCTGGAGATGAAGCCAGCCCCAAGGATGACAGAATGAAGAGAGAAACAGAAACAATCTGAGTCTTTGATGACATCAGTGATCTGTGGAATCAACCAGATCTGAAATCTACCCATAGTTTTATGTGTAGGGAAACGTAATCCAGGGCCAGGTGTGATTGCTCATGCCTGTAATGCCAGCACTTTGGGAAGCCAAGTCAGGAGAATTGCTTGAGCTCAGGAGTTCAAGACCAGCCTGGTCAACATAGCAAGACATCATCTCTACGAAAAGTAAAAAACATTAGTTAGGCATAGTGGCACATGCCTATAGTCTCAGCTACTCAGGAGGCTGAGGGAGGATTGCTTTTAGCCCAGGAGATTGAGGCTGCAGTGAGCTATAATGGCACAACTGCACTCCAGCCTAGGCGACAGAGAGAGAATTTGCCTCAAAGAGAGAGAGACAGACAGACAGACACCAGGTACAGTGGTTCATGCCTATAATCTCAGCACTTTGGGAGGCTGAGGCAGGTGGATCACCTGAGGTCAGGAGTTCGAGATCAGCCTGGCTAACATGGTGTAACTCCATCTTTACTAAAAATGCAAAATTAAGCCAGCAGTGGTGGCACACATATCTGTGATCCCAGCTACTCGGGAGGCTGAGACAGGAGAATCGCTTGGATCTGGGAGGCAGAGGTTGCAGTGAGCTGAGATCATGCCATTGCATTCCAGCCTGGGCAGTTAAGAGTGAAACTCCGTCTTAAAAAAAAAAAAAAAAAAAAAAAAGATACACAAACCCAAAAGGATTTGGAAGAAACTGTTAGCAATGGGGAATGACAATGGAAATTGAAAGACTTTCACTTTTTACTTTACTTCTGAATTTTCTTTAAAGCACAAACATGTTACTTTTTTTATTCCATCTTGTAAGTCATTCTAGCTGTAGAGACATATATTACTTTTATAACAGAAATTGTAAACTAATATTTTCTAAAAATTTGATATTTAATGGAGAGGAGGTTGGCTTTTAGGCAAATTGATCATTAGCTGAACAGACTATAGACTGGCTTTTAGTAGACTGTGATCAGCATTTTAAGGGGGGAAGGAGGCATGAGGAGGAAGAAATAGAATAGAACACAAAATATGAGAGCCCATCATATGTAGTTTTTTAAAATTTGTAGAGACGAGGGCTCACCGCGTTGCCCAGGCTGGTCTTGAACTCCTGGGCTCAAGCAGTCCTCCCACCTTGACCTCCCAAAATGCTGGGATCATCGGCGCGAGCCACCATGCCCGGCTTCATGGAGTTAAAGTACATGTTATTTGTGAACATTTCATCTTGGTTGGATGTGTGCTGGATTATGATGTAAAATGTACTTTGTGGTATGCACTGATGTTTGGTGAAATATTACATTAGGTGATGTGATCTGTTACCGGGTCACACTCTCCCTCACCCGTCACTGCCAGCTCGCCACCCCCAACCCCAGCAGACTGGGAAGCCTTTGGACCCTCAGTGGGTTTCTTTAGGATAACCTGGGAGACAGGGCCAGAAAGATGGGGTGAATTAGGGTGGAGGGTCCTAATGTTTTGCCTTTGGGGACCCAGGAACGGATGGCTGCAAGGATAATCAAGACCCACACCCAGATTCACTAAACAACTATTTGCTTTGGAGCTCTGGCCCTGGGGTGGCTGCGCCCAGGTAGGTCAGGAGGCCCATCCCAGGGGAAGGCATGTCTGTCTTCTGGGGCCCTGCAGAGGTTCCCAGGCGAGGCTGCCCACCCAGGGCGCTGGTCTCTAGCGTCAGCGTGACGACGCAGAACAGGTTGACGTTGGCGTTGTAGACAGTGAACTCCACAAACACAGCTCTGGTCAGGGTGTCCAGCCAGGTGTTGTCAAAGAGATAGCGTAGAATTCTGTGGGAAAGAGTGGCGCTGGGGCATTTCTGCGCTGCATGGGCTCCATGTCCCCGCAGCCCTTTGACTGAGGCCAGAGCTTCCTGTCTCAACTTCTCCCTCTGCTTCTGCTCTGTTCCCTGGGCCACCAGGCCACCAGGGCTGCTCCTGGGAGTGGTCACGTTTTGTGGCCCATGCTGTGATAGGGTTGCACCCCTCCTCTCCTGGCCATTAGAGCAGAGATTCTCAAAGTGTGGTCCCATACCAGCAGCATGAGCATTACCTGAGAACTTGCTGGAAACAGATTCTCAGGCCTGCCCTAGACCTGCTAAGTCAGAAGCTCTCAGGAGAGCCCACGATGTGTGTTTTGATGAGCCCGCCAGGGGATTCAGATGCTTTTTACAATTTGAGAGCAATGGTGTTAAAAGAATCATAGAGGCCTGGTGTGGTGGCTGATGCCTGTGATCCCAGCACTTTGGGAGGCCTAGGCAGGTGATCACCTGAGGTCAGGAGTTCGATACCAGCGTGGCGAACATAGTGAAACCCCATCTCTATTAAAAATACAAAAATTAGCCAGTCAGGTGGCATATGCCTGTAATCCTAGCTACTCAGGAGTCTGAGACAGGAGAATCTCTTAAACCAGGGTGGCGGAGGTTGCAGTGAGCCAAGACCCCATCACTGCACCTCAACCTTGATGACAGAAAAAAAAAATTAGCCAGGTGTAGTGGTGCATGCCTGTAATCCCAGCTACTTGGGAGGCTGAAGCATGAAAATTGCTTGAGGCTGAGACAGAAGAATCACTTGAACCCGGGAGGCAGAGGTTGCAGTGAGCAAAGATCGTGCCACTCCAGCTTGGTGGACAGTGTGAGATTCTGTCTCAAAAAAAGAAAAAAAGACTGGGTGCAGTGGCTCCTGCCTATAATCCCAGCACTTTGGGAGGCTGAGGCGGACAGATCACCTGAGGTCAGGAGTTTTTGAGACCAGTCTGGCCAACATGGTAAAACCCTGTCTCTAACCTGTAATCTCAGTTACTCAGGAAGCTGGGGCAGGAGAATTGCTTGACTCCAGCCTGGGTAATAAGCAAGACCCTGTCTCGACTTAACTACTGCCCTCTTGTCTAATGGTGGACTGTTCGGAGTGGTAGTGAGCTCCCCGTCTCTGGACTGGAGGCAACCAGGCTATGAATGCTAGAAAGACACTCTCCTTCCAATTCTGAGATGGCTCGGTTCCCAGGGGCCTGAAAATACAACCTGCATGATTCTGAATCCTCCACGCTCTCCCACAATGATCTGAATAAAGTTGGCTTTGCCTGGTTTTGAAGACTACATTACGGCTAATGCCCTTTTCGGCCTTAGCCCACCCGCACCCAAGTGAAAAAAAAAAAAAGAAGACTACATTCCCCAACCAGATGTGGACTCTAGCAAAAGACTTCACTCAGCTGCAAATGAATCAAGTCAGCCTCACCTTGATGCGCTTTGGCGATCAGCCCCAAAAGGGACCACGTAGCCTCCACCCCGGTACACAGTAAGTTTGCCCCAGATAGGATGCCCTCGACGTTGGCTCTGGCTCTGGTATTGCCAAGCCTGGGGAAAGCTACTGCCGTTACTGAGGGTGGAGGAATTCCAGCCTTCCCCGTAGTCAGCCAGGTCTTCAGCATCCAGGGAATATGGTGCACGGCATCCATTGAGAGGTGCCTGAAACTGCTGGGCAAGAGGGCAAGAGTTTTCCCGGACCCTCACTTGGCGAATCTGGGCACTGCCCACCAGCTTGGAGTTCCCATCAGTGATAAAGCCTAAAGAGAAAAATCAGGTGGGTAAATCTAGCAGTCAAAGTCATCTGAACACATTCCAAGCTCCCTAGCCAATGTTAATGTAAACTTCAGCATACCCATTATAGAGATAGCCCAGAGAAGTGTATGGCCAACTATAAGCTACATTTATCCAAATGACTCGCCATCTCTCCACCTGGAATCTACTGTGCTTCCTGCACAACCTCTCTTAGGGAATGGAACCCCATCTTTCATCATCAACCTGGGCATGCCTGTGCCCTTTCTCCTCAGTCCTCCATCCCAGTGGTTACCGCATCCCATCCATCCTACTTTTTCCATGTCTTATGTCCCCATCGCCACCGTCCCTTGTCCCTGCACCAGCCCTCATCCTGTGTCCCCAGCATTCTAGCTTCCCCATCAACCTTTTTTTTTGAGAGAGAGAGACTTTCACTCTTGTTGCCCAGGCTAGAGTGCAATGGCGTGATCTTGGCTCACTGTGACCCCCGCCTCCCGGGTTCAAGTGTTTCTCCTGCCTCCGCCTACTGAGTAGCTGGGATTACAGGTGCCTACTACCATGCCCAGCTAACTTTTTGTATTTTTAGCAGAGACAGGGTTTCTCCATGTTGGCCAGGCTGTTCTCAAACTCCTGACCTCAGGTGATCCACCCACCTCGGTCTCCCAAAGTGCTGGGATTACAGGTGTGAGCCAACACGCCCAGCCAACTTGCCCACCCTTTACTCTAACTTCCACATGCTTCCAGAGTGATCACTCTACACCACAGATTTATGCCACAGCCTCATGTAGAAACTTTCAATGGCGTCTCATTTCCTCAAGGATGACATACGCATTCCTGAGATCCTTCATGATCTGGCTCATTCACCTCTCCTGCTTTGCTTCTCAGTGATCCTTAACTCACATCCTACACGGCAGTCACACTCCACACTCTGCGGTTCCAAGAACATGCATGCCATGAGGTGAGGGGCTGGGCTTTTCTCGTGTTGTTCGTTCTGCCTGGCACACTGTTTTTGCCTAGCCAGTTCATGCTCTGTTACTGCTCATTTAGGAGGTTCTCCACTGTGCATCAGGGGAAGGGAAGGAGGAGAGTCCTCTCTCGTGGTCACCCAGCCTTCTGAGAGTCTCTCCTTCACAGCATCTGGTCCTGTGCTTATTGGTTGGTTTTCTTTTTCTCCTTTTTTTTCTAGACTAAGTCTTGCTTCTTCACCGAGGCTACAGTGCAGTGGTGCAGTCTGGGCTCACTACAACCTCTGATTCCCAGGTTCAAGCAATTCTCCTGCCTAAGCCTCCCGAGTAGCTGGGACTACAGGTGTGGGTCCACATGCCCGGCTAATTTTGTATTTATAGTAAAGACGGAGTTTGACCATGTTGGTCAGGTTGGTCTAGAACTCCTGATCTCAAGTGACCCACCCACCTCGGCCTCCCAAAGTTCTGGGATTACAGGCATGAGCCACTGTACCTGGCCTCCTTTTCTTTTTAAGACAAGGTCTTGCTCTGTCTCCCAGGCTGGAATGCAGTGGCACAGTTTTGGCTTACTGTAGGCTCCACCTCCTGGGCTCAAGCAATCCTCCCACCTCAGCCTCCTGAGTTGCTGGGACTACAGGCATGAGCCATCACACCTGGCTCATTTTTGTATTTTTCACAGAGGCAGGGTCTCGTCATTTGCCAGGCTGATCTCAAATTCCTGGCCTCAAGCAATCCTCTTGCCTCAGACTCCCAAAGCACTGGGATTATAGGTGAGGGCTACCACGCCCAGCCTGGTTTTCTTATGAGGCTGATGCCGACGATGCCTTGTATCTGTCCCTAGCCAGGAGCAGGCACTAGGAGGTTGACACGGGCCCGGGGCTGCAGGACTTACCTGGGGGGTGACCATACAGGTTGCTCAGGAGCGTGGTGTTGGCCCACTCAAAGAACTCTCGGAAGCCCAGCACACCTGAGAAGCCCCTGGTGAAGCTATGCTCAAGGTGTCTGTTGAGGTGGTAGGCGCTGGGGTCCCTCTGCCCATAGGCCACGAGAAGCAGCATCCACAGGAAGCCCAGGTGTGCTGGGGAGGGAGGCACAGCCCTGGTCAGGCAGGATCCTCGACTCCCACCCAGTCCAGGTCAGGAAATGGAAAGGCCTCCTAGACAAGCCCCTTGCCCCTCTGGTAACAATGGAACCAGTCTTTATAGAGGCAGCGGAGAGGAGTAAAGTCACAGACCATGGGATCTCCTGCCTGGGTCCAAATCCCAGCTCTGCACATCCCATCCAGGTGCCCTTCACAAGTCACTCTACTCCTCTGGGTCTCACTCTCCCCATCTGTGAAATGGGAATCACAATTCTACAACCTAGGGTTGTGATGAGGGGGTCAGTTAATATTAGAAAGCACTGGCTGGGTGCGGTGGCTCATGCTTGTAATCCCAACACTTTAGGCGGCCAAGGAGGGCAGATCACTTGATGTCAGAAGTTCGAGACCAGCCTGATCATCATGGCAAAACCCCGTCTCTACTGAAAAAACAAAAATTTTCCTGGCGTGGTGGTGTGTGTCTGTTGTCCCAGCTACTCAGGAGGCTGAGGCCGGAGAACTACCTGAACCCGAGAGGCAGAGGTCACAGTGAGCCTAGATTGTGCCACTGCACTCCAGTCTGAATGATAGCATAAAACGTTGTCTCAAAAAATAAAATAAAATATTTTAAAATCTTTAAAAAGGCCGGGTGTGGTGGCTCATGCCTGTAATCCTAGCACTTTGGGAGGCCGAGGTGGGCAGGTCACCTGAGGTCAGGAGTTCGAGACCAGCCTGGCCAACATGATAAAACCCTGTCTCTACTAAAAATACAAAAATTAGCCCTGTGGGATGGCACATGCTTTTAATCCCAGCTACTCAGGAGGCTGATGTGAGAGAATGGCTTGAACCCTGGAGGCAAAAGTTGCAGTGAGCTGAGATTTTGTCATTGCACTATAGCCTGGGTGACACAGTGAGACTGTGTCTCCAAAAAAATTAAAATAAAAAAGAAGAATAAAAGGAATTAACCAGAAGAAAAGCTGGGGAGGAGGAGTGAGCACACTCCAGGCAATGAGATGAACCGTCTGGGCAGAAGCCTGGCGTGAGGACAGGGCATAGGTCCCAGTGCTGCAGAAGCCAATGAGAGGACGAAGTGGGGCACAGGAGCCGGGAGTGGGCACTTGGGGCGGGTGGAGCCACAGGAGGGGGTTTGGGTTTTGTCTTAAGGGTCATGAGAGAACACTGAAGGATTTTAAGTGTAGTGGAGAAGCTGGAGGGTGCTGATATCCAGGGAAACTGAGGCCCAGAAGCAGAGTGGGACTTATCAAAGATAGCACAGTAAGGGTGTCTGTCTATTTCACACTGTGCTGAGAGCCAGCGAGCAGAAAGATTGCCTACCCAGGATCTCTCTGATGAGGGCAAATGCTTTCTGTTCCTTGAAGTGAGTAGTTTTCATCTTCTCAATGGCAGCGGTGAGAGGTGGCTGGTAGACGTCCCTGCTGCTGTTTCTTCGTGCTCGGAACAAGGCATAGGGGTCTGTGGAGGGAAGGACAACAGGGCAGCCATCCTGGCCAAGACTGTGAAACCCCATCTCTCCTAAAAATAAATTAGCCGGACATGGTGGTGTGCGCCTGTAATCCCAGCTACTTGGGAGGCTAAGACAGGAGAATCGCTTGAACCCAGGTGGAAGAGGTTGCAGTGAGCCAAGACCGCACCATTGTACTCTAGCCTGGGTAACAGAGCGAGATTCTGTCTCAAAAAAAATAAAATGAAAAATTAAAAGAATTTATTTTTATTTTTTTTTTTTTAGAGATGGGGTATTGCTGTGTTGCCCAGCCTGGAGTACAGTGGTGCAATCACGGCTCACGGAAGCTTCAACCTCCCCGGGCTCAGGCGATCCTCCCACATCAGCTTCTCGAGTAGCTGGGACTGCATGCATGCACCACCATGCCTGGCTATTTTTTTGTATTTTTGGTAGAGATGGAGTTTCCCCATGTTGCCCAGGCTGGTCTCAAATTCTTAAATTTGAGCAATCCGCCCCCCTCAGCCTTCCAAAGTGCTGGGATTACAGATGTGAGCCAACTGCGCCCAGCTTCCTTTCTTAAAAATTACAATACAGGCTGGGCACAGGGGCTCACACCTGTAATCTTAGCACTTTGGGAGGCCAAGGTGGGTGGATCACTTGAGGTCAGAAGTTCGAGACCAGCCTGGACAACATGGCAAAACCCCATCTTTACTAAAAATACAAAAAACAGCCGAGTGTGGTATCTGGCGCCTGTAATCCCAGCTACATGGGAGTATCAGGCAGGAGAATCGCTTCAACCTGGGAGGTGGAGGTTGCAGTGAGCTGAGATCATGCCAGAGCACTCCAGCCTGGGCAACAGAATGAGACTCTGTCTCAAAAAAAAAAAAAAAAAAATCATAAAACAGATCATCACTCTGCTGTGTAAAGCCCTCCCACATCCCAGCTTTGGCCCAGCTTCTATAAGGCTCTGGCAACCTGCTGTCCACCCCCTCCACCCTCATCTCTAACCACTGTCCCCAAACCCCAACTCACCATGCTCCAGGCACACTGCCAATGGTTGCTATAAAACGGTTGCAATAAAATGACACCACTGTCCCACCTCGGGGCCTTTGCATGTGCTCAGTGTGTGGTCCTTCCCTTCCCCCATCCTCAGGAGAGAGCTTAGGCACCACTGCAGCAGAGAGGCCTGCCCTCGCTTTTTCTTCCCCAGTCCTATTTCTCACTAAAATTCACACTTATATGTCTACCTGTGCGTTTACTTGGTTAATGCCATCTCCCCAAATGGGCTGTTCATTCCAAGGGTAGCAACCTGTCCCTTATAATCAGTGCAGTGTCGGCAGGGGCTGGGGTAGAAGTGGGGATTGACTTTAAATGGGCAAGAAAGAACCTTTTGGGGTGGCGAATCTTTTCTAAATCTGAATCACACTGATGGTTACATAACCCTATAGATTTACTGAAATCAAAAATCTGCGCACTTAAAACAGGTGAATTTTATGTCAATTACATTCCCAAGCCATCACAAGGACTGGCCTGCAGCCAGGGCTCCCTGCGGACTTGCCAAAGGGGTGACTGAATGAATATTTAATGGTCTGGAGCCTGGCATCTCTGTGAAGAAACATTACTCTCTTGTCTTGAGAAGATTTTAATGGACCTCCTGGATCGGTAAATTGCTGCCCTGGAATGGAAGAATACACACCCTGAAGAGGTAGCCACGCTGCACCGCGAGGCCGGTGCACGGGACGCCACGCTGTGCCGCGAGGCCGGTGCACAGGATGTTGTTTGTTTCTATTTTGTTTTCCCTGGAAGTCAAAACTATTGCCTTGATGATTCCATGTTGATTCAGTTTTATTTGCATGTTTGCTTTGTCATTATTGTCGGCACCCTTGGGAACTCTGGTTGGGAAGTGAGAAGTCCGGCTGGGAGGATGGGGACTAGCCAGTGGCCTCCTACAGCAGGGGTCAGTGTGGCTGTGTTCCAACCAACATGTGTTTATAAAAGCAGGCAACAGGCGAGATGTGGCCCCCCAGCTGCAGTTTGCAGAACTCTGTCCTAAAATTCTTTTTTGTGTTGTTGTTGTTTTTGAGACAGAGTCACATTCTGGCACCCAGGCTGGAATGCAATGGCATGATCTCAGCTCACTGCAACCTCTGCCTCCCAGGTTCAAGCAATTCTCCTGCCTCAGCCTCCTGAGTAGCTGGGATTACAGGCACCCGCTACCACATCCGGCTTAATTTTTGTATTTTTAGGAGAGACAGGGTTTCACCATGTTGGCCAGGCTGGTCTCGAACTCCTGACCTCGTGATCCACCCACCTTGGTCTTCTAAAGTGCTAGGATTACAGGCATCAGCCATCATGCCCAGCTTTGTCCTAAAATTCTTAATTTTAGGATAAGGCCACTTTTTGCTGCCCATCTGTAAACCGATTCTTGTTTTAGATTTTGTTCTAAAATCCAGGGCCCTGAGTCTCAGAGAAGAAAGCTGCTTGCTTGAAATTACATGGAGAAGGATGGCCCATGCAGACAGCTTCTTCCCCGAGGTACCTCTTCTGGTTGGCGGGTCATACTTGAGTGTTATGGAAAAACGCCACGGAAAGAAGAAACAAAGATACTCAGGAGACAAGAAGTCACTTTTTTCCCAGCTCATTTGGGGATGGCTCAAAAACTGGGGGTGAAAGGCTGGTGGGGAGCAAAGGTCTGGGGAGCTGGCTGAAGACCCAGCACCCCCGACAGGCTGCACTCTGCAGGGCTCACTGAGCCTCATGAGGGCCACAGCTGGCTAGACCCTGCCTCCAGCCGCCGAGGCACATTACCTGGGCCCAACAGATGTCCTGGCAGCAAAACCACTGTATCCTCCTCCTCGTCCACTCTCTTCAAGACCAGTGCAAAGAAAGCAGCAAATCCCAGCACCTGAAAAATACCCAGGGAGAGCCTCAAGCCCACGCTGGTAACTCTCAACCCCTCATCTGTGAGGGCACAGGGCTTGGGGCCAGGATTGTGTGTTGCGTAGGGCCCTGTGCTTTGAGGGAATGCAGCTCCCTTCTGCAGAGACGGGAGGTGGTTATGAAGATGGAGCACAAGGCCTTTGCTCGCAGACCAGACGAGGACTGGCCAGTCCTAGCACTCCCCTGGGTCTTCGCACCTACTGCTGCTCACCTGCCTGAGGAATGTCTGATCTCTCTGCAAGAATTGCTCTCCCCTTGGGCTTCCAGCACAGGAGTAATGCCCCACCCTGCTCCTTCCCTTTCCTGCTGTATTTTTCTTTTCTTTCTTCTTTTTTTTAGAGATGGGGTCTTGCTATGTTGCCCAGGCTGGAGTGCAGTGGCTATTCACAGGTGCAATACCACTACTAATCAGCACGGGAGTTTTGATCTGCTTAGTTTCTGACCTGGGCGGGTTCACCCCTCCTTAGGAAACCTGCTGATCCCCCGCTCCTGGGAGGTCACCATATCGAACTTAGTGTAGACACCCAATCAGCATAGCGTACTACAGCCCAGAACTCCTGGGCTCAAGCGATCCTTCTACCTCAGCCTCCTGAGTAGCTGGGACTATAGGCATGCACCACCGCGCCCGGCTCCTGCTGTATTAAGCGATGCGCTCAGCTGCATTGTCTCAGCTGCAAGGCCTCAGCCATGTGATCTCTGTGCCTGTTCTGCACAACCATGGGAAAATCCCGTGGTTCAGTAGGGGAACAGAAAGGCTCAGCGCACATTCCTTAGTATCCTGCCAGCCTATTGTTGAGGGGAGGTGTCAGATGTTTTTTGGCTCTTATGATAAAAGCTATTCAGGGAAGAATGGGGGACCAGAGGGGATTTGGCCACATCTCATAGGCATAAAGATTAGCTTTGTTTGTTTGATTGGTTTTGAGATGGAATCTCACTCAGCCTCCAAAGCTGGAGGGCAATGGCAGAATCTTGGCTCACTGCAACCTCCATCTCCTGGGTTCAAGCGATTCTTTTCCCTCAACCTCCCAAGTAGCTGGGACTACAAGCATCCGCCACCACGTTTGGCTAATTTTTGTATTTTTAGTAGAGACAGCCTGACACCATATTGGTCAGGCTGGTCTCGAACTCCTGACCTCAGGTGATCCGCCTGCCTCAGCCTCCCAAAGTGTTGGGATTACAGGTGTGAGCTACTGCGCCCGGGCCTTAACTTCTGTTTTTTAGGGACAGGGTATCGTTCTGTTTCCCACACTGGAGTGTAGTGGCTATTCACAGGTTTGACCACGGCACACTACAGCCTTGAACGTCTAGGATCACGAGATCCTCCTGCCGCAGCCTCCTGAGTAGATGGGACTACCGGTATATGCCACCACACCTAGCATGCGATCTTAGTTTCTTTTTTTTTTTTTTTTGAAAGGGTCTTGCTCTGTTGCCCAGGCTGGAATGCAGTGGCTTGATCTCAGGTCACTGCAAACTCCCGTCTTCTGGGTTCAAGTGATCCTCCTACTTCAGCCTACCTAGCTAGAACTATAGGTGCACAACACCCACTAGCTCTCCTGGCTAATTTTTGTGGTTTTTGTAGAGACATGGTGTTGCCCTGTTGCCCAGGCTGGTCTAGAACTCCTTAGCCCAAGCAATATATCTGCCTTGGCCTCCCGAAGTCCTGGATTACAGGTGTGAGCCACTATGCCCAGCCCCACCTTAGTTTCTTTCTTTCTTTTTTATTTTTTTGAGACAGAGTCTCACTGTGTCATCCAGGCTAGTGTGCAGTGGTAAGATCTCAGCTCAGTGCAACCTCTGTCTGGTGGGTGTAAGGGATTCTTCTGCCTCCACCTCCTGAGTACCTGGGACTACAGGCACCTGCCACCATGCCTGGCTAAGTATTTTTCTTTCTTTTTTTTGAGATGGAGTCTTGCTCCACTGACCAGGCTGGAGCGCATTGGCACAATCTTGGCTCACTGCAACCTCCACCTCCCGGGTTCAAGCAATTCTCCTGCCTCAGCCTCTCCAGTAGCTGGGATTACAGGCATGTGCCAGCATGCCTGGCTAATTTTTGTACTTTTAGTAGAGACGGGGTTTCACCATATGGGCCAGGCTGGTCTTGAACTCCTGACCTCGTGATCTACCCACTTTGGCCTCCCAAAGTATTGGGATTACAGGCATGAGCCCCTGCGCCTGGCTTTTTTGTATTTTTAATAGAGACGGGGGTTTCCCCATTTTGGCCAGGCTGTTCTCGAACCCCTGACCTCAAATGATCCACTTGCCTCGGCCTCCCGAAGTGCTGGGAATATAGGCGTGAGCCACCTTGCCTGGCCTGTAATTCCTTAACCTCAAGTTTTCTCACCTGTGAAAAGGAGCTGAGACTCCTAAGGGCGGTTGTGATTATGGAATACTGGCTTCCCAGTAGAACACCACACCTGGTGCAGAGTGAATGTGCACTTACTTGGGCCATGATAGGAATTCTCTTCATTATTTTCCCGTCCCTTGGCCTGCACAGAGGGGATGCTCCAGGTTCATTTGTTGAATACATAAATAAAGGAATGGAAGCCCAGGAACAAGCTGCTGGCAGGAGGGAAGGGACGGGTGGAGGGGAGGATAGCGGGCGCCTGGGGCAGAGTCCTGACCTTCAGAGGCTGGGTGACGAACACACTCTCCACGAAGGAGACAGCCATGGAGATGAGCCACCTGATGGAGCTGGCCTGCCCATACTGCAGGCCATAGAGCATGGTGAAGAAGGCTGCCACGCCACTGGTGGCTGCCACCAGGAGCCATCCGACCAGGATGCACCACCAGGGAAGCCCTCGAGGGGGCTTGCTCGCCCGAAAAGTGCTGCAAAGGAGGTGGATGGACATAGTTAGGGTGACCACTCCCCCAGTCCAGCTCAAGGTCAAACCCCACTCTACCCCACCATCTGCATGACCTTGGGAAAGCTCCTGGACCTCTCAGACCCTCTGTTTCCTTCTCTGTAATATATACCTATCTCAAAGGGCTATGCTATAGTCTGTGGAGTAAAAGCAGTTACATTTATTCAGTGCAGAGCAGGGGCGAGTACCCGCTGTAACCACTGTACACAGATTTGCTCTGTTACTGCTTAGGGCAAGCCTGAGTAGATACCATGTAATTTTGTTTGAAGTTTTTTTTCACTTGATTTTGATTTGTCACGACCTCCAGGCCCATGTTTTAAGTTTTTATTATTTATTTATATACTTATTTATTTGAGACAGAGTCTTGCTCTGTCTCGGCTCACTGCAACCCCCACCTCCCAGGTTCAAGCAATTCTCCTGCCTCAGTTTCCCGAGTCGTTGGGATTACAGGTGCCCACCACCACACCCAGTTAATTTTTATATTTGTAGCCTAGCCTTAAGATTTTTGTAAAGATAATTTCTCAGCCGGGCGCAGTGGCTGTCGCCTGTAATCCCAGCATGTTGGGAGGCTGACTTGGACAGATCACTTGAGGTCAGGAGTTCAAGACCAGCTTTGCCAATGTGGTAAAACCCCATCTCTGCTAAAAATACAACATTTATCTGGGCCTTGTGGTGTGCGTCTGTAATCCGAGCTACTCAGGAGGTTGAGGCAAGACAATGACTTGAACCCAGGAGGCAGAGATTGCAGTGAGCCTAGATCACACCCTTGCACTCCAGCCTAGGTGACACAGCAAGACTGTCTCAAAAAAAAAAAAAAAAAGACCATTTTCTTACTGAATTACGATGTTGTTTTTACACAACAAAACACTAATTTTTAAATGTCATCTAGTAACCTGTTGCTGAGAAATGCTGAGTATATGATAAAATTATATTGTTTGCTAAGAAGAACAAAGGCAAGGAAAATCCAGCTGCTCCCAAAGTGGGAAATTGCTTGGGGCATTCTAAAGCAGCAAAACAGTATATGTATATCATACACCGGTTAAAACAATTCCTTAAGCACTGGCTATGTGGCTCTGCCCCGTGGCGCCCTCGTGGAGCATACGTTCTGGTTTGTCCTTAATCAGTGGTAAGCAGGCACCAGCTTCCTACCTAGTTTATCTTGGTTCTACGAGAAAACACACAACACCTGTTTGTTTATAATAATCACCTGTTCAGAGAGAATAACTAGGTAGGTCAGCGTCTGCTTAAGGCTCTCAGCCCGAATGTCATCAGGCTCTCAGCTCGGAAAGCTGCTGATTCCCGGATAGTCCCACTTTGTTGTTCTATCTGGGTGTCTGCTTCTTTTTTTTCTGGGCCAGCAGACTATCGAGCTGAGAGCTTCAGGGGCTGACGGCTTTCCAGGTTGAAGGCCAGGTGTCTGCTTCTTAAGGCCTTTGGTGCCACTTGGGTGCGGGTCTCTATGGCACAGCTGGTCTTGGTAGTGTGTATTCAAAGTTTGCTTATTATCTTAAAAACTGCATTTTGTTTTAAGTTTGAATCAAGAGACAGGCGTTATCATTCCCCTTTTACAGATGAGGAAACTAGGCCTGAGAAGTTGAGGAGCCGATTCAACAGTGCAGTGCACAGATGAGAGACCGCCCACATGAACACTGTAGTGACTGTAAAATGCAGAACAAAGGCCCTGAGCCCCTTCCCGCCCTGTTCAAACCCGGCCTCCCTGAATGTGTGCAGGAATCCTGCATGATTTCTGCCCAGGGAGGTCTGGGTGAACATCCTTCCAAGGTTGTTCAGAATGCCGTTTCCAGAGGGCCCCAGGTGGGGGCAGGCAGGCGCCCACTCAGCACCCAGCAAAGTGGATTACCTGGCATGTGCAGGGGCCCAGGTGCCCGGCTGTAGGCCCAAGCAACCCTTCAGGGTCTGCAGCTGCCTGAGAGCCAGGGCATGGCTGTGGCGCTGGGGGAAGCCTCGGGGCCCCACCATCTGCAGCTCTTGCTCCACATGTTCCAGCTGAAGGTACAGGCACTGCCTGTAGGCGCTGTCCTTCCAGGGGCCACTCAGAGCCACCTTAGGCTTGGGGCACTGCATGTTCTCTGGAGGACAAGAGAGAAAGTGATCAGCTTATGCTAAATCACAGAGCAAACCAGCTGTGATACAGACACCCAGGTGTGGCAGCATGTGCCTTGTGGTCTCAGCTACTGGGGAGGCTGAGGCTGGAGGATCGCTGGAGCCCAGGAGGTCGAGGCTACAGTGAGCTATGATGGCGTCACTTCACTTCAGCCTGGGTGACAAAGCAAGACCCAGTCTCTAAAACAAAACAAACAAAACCTCCCCCACAAAACACAACAGTAATAGAGGCAGCTTTTGAGAATCAAATACTTGCTATGTGCCAAGCCCAAGAGATGGAGTAAGGTTTTAGGGTCACACAGCCAGTTAGGATTTGTTGTTTCTCTTTTAGATTTAGATTCTTTTTAGATTTTTATGAGGGACGCTTAAAATTTCCATACACATTAAGAAAACAGAGGAAAATCCCATACTTGTTACCCCAGCTACAATAATTACCAACATTTGGCCAATCTTGTCTCATCTATTTTCTTCCCCTGGAGTTTTTTTTTTTTTTTTTTGCAGTGGAGTCCTGCTCTGTCCCCTAGGCTGGAATGCACTGGTGTTAGCTCACTGCAACCTCCACTTCCTGGGTTCAAGCAATTCTCTTGCCTCAGTCTCTCCAGTAGCTGGGAATACAAGTGCATACCACCATACCCGGCTAATTTTTGTACTTTAAATAGAGATGGGGTTTCACTATGTTAGCCAGGTTGGTTCTGAACTCTTGACCTCAGGTGATCCACCTGCCTCGGCCTTCCAAAGTGCTGGGATTACAGGAGTGAGGCACCACGCCTGCTCCCCCCGCACAATGCTGGCCCAGAGTATTTTAAAGTAAATAATATGGTAAGATTTGAATTTAAACGCTGTTTTGTCTAGTGCCAAATACAGTGTAATCCTTTTTTTTTTTTCAAGACCGAGTTTCACTCTTGTCACCCAGGCTGGAGTGGAGTGGCGTGATCTCGGCTCACTGCAACCTCAGCCTCCCAGGTTCAAGTGATTCTCCTGCGTCAGCCTCCCAAGTAGCTGGGAGTACAGGCATGTGCCATCTTGCCCAGATAATTTTTGTAGTTTTAGTAGAAATGAGGTTTCCTTATGTTGACCAGGCTAGTCTTGAACTCTTGACCTCAGGTGATCTGCCCACTTCTGTCTCCCAAAGTGCTGGAATTACAGGCGTGAGCCACCGTGTCAGGCCAACACTTCTATTTTTGGAATCCTTTTTTGAGATGGAGTCTTACTCTGTCACCAGGCTGGAGAGCAGTGGTGTGATCTCAGTTCATTGCAACCTCCACCTTCCAGGTTCAAACGATTCTCCTGCCTCAGCCTCCTGAACAGCTGGGACTACAGGTGGGCACAATGCACCCAGCTAATTTTTGTATTTTTAGTAGGGACGATGTTTCACCATGTTGGCCAGGATGGTCTCGATCTATTGACCTTATGATCCACCCACCTCAGCCTCCCAAAGTGCTGGGATTACAGGCATGAGCCACCGCTGCTGGCCAGAACCTCCCTATTCTGTAAGGGAGGAAACTAAATCTCAGAGAGGTTGAGCAAGTCGTTTAAAGTTGCACCACTGCTACTGCAGCTGGGAGATCCCAAGGTACTGACCGACTACAGAGTTCACATTCTTAAGGTCCAGTATGTCCAGCTGTGAATGCCAACACCCCCAAACTCAAGATCAGGTATCTAGTGGAAGCAGAGTCCTGCAGGGATGATGTCCCTGCTCTCTGGGGCAAATTCTTTTCTTTTCTTTTTTTGAGACAGAGTCTTGCTCTGTCACCCAGAGCACTGGGTCACTTGCTCTGTCACTGGGGTGCCTTGATGCGATCTCAGCTCACCGCTGCCTATACCTCCCAGGTTCAAGCAATTCTGCCTCAGCCTCTTGAGTAGCTGGGACTAGAGGTGCCAGTCACTCTATAAGGGGTGGGGCCAAGAGTGATGAATTCTAATTGCTCATTCTATGAACCACACTTTTGTGTTCTAAACAAGGCTTAGATAGTGGCCGCCCTCATGTACTAAAAATGGTAGCATTCTAAACACACACGACTATCCACTATGTTCTAGAGAACATTTCCATCACTGTAGAAAGTTCTGTTGGATGGCACTGATCTAAATGGGAAGATGGACAGCAAAGGGGCAATAAGGGAACCAGGAGACTAGTTGAAGCCGGAATCATCTGCCATGCATACATTCGTTTAATGAAAACAACACTATGTTACTGGGTTCTAGAGGGATATTGTTGCAAAAAGCTCTGAATTTGAGACCAGTTATCTCTGCCAAACAGATTAAAGAGCGTTAGAGAGGCATTAAACTGAGACTTTCTCCCTCTTTTTTTAGAGCTAAGGTTTTGCTGTCTCACCCATGCTGGGGTGCAGTGGCACTTATAACCTTAAACCAGCTCACTGTAACCTTAAACTCTTGGGCTCAAGGGGTCCTCCCACCTCAGCCTTCCAAACAGCTGGGACTACAGGTGCCCACTGAGATGGAATCTTGCTCTGTTGCCCAGGTTGGAGTACAGTGGTGTAATCTTAGCTCGCTGCAACCTCCATCTCCTGGGTTCAAGTGGTTCTCCTGCCTCAGCCTCCCAAGTAGCTGGGATTACAGGAGTGCACCACCACGCCCAGCTAATTTTTGTATTTTTGGTAGAGATGAGGTTTACCATGTTGGCCAGGCTGGTCTCCAACTCCTGACATCAGGTGATCTGCCCACCATGGTCCCCCAAAGTGCTGGGATTACAGGTGTGAGCCACCGTGCTTGGCTTACACCCAGTTAATTTTTAATTATTTTGTAGAGACAGGGTCTCCCTATGTTGCCCAGGTTTGTCTCAAACTCCTGGCCTCAAGCAATCCTCCCGCCTCAGCCTCCTAAAGTGCTGGGATTAGAGGCCTGAGCCAGTGCTCCCAGCCCTTGACTTAATTAGAAGGATTGAAAACAAATAAAGGAGGAACTTTTCCAGTCTGCGATTGGATGTTCTTTAATGGTTTTGTAGCCCTGATCATGCTCTTGCGTCCTGCCCCACACAGTGAGGCATGGATCTGGTTCAGCTTTGCACCCCAGCACTCTACAGAAGAAGGCACGGAGGCGTCAAACACTGAGGTCACCTGTCCACAGACACAGAGCCGGCTAGTGCAGAGCCAAGACCCAGACGTGTGGAGATGAGACAGATGGACGGCTCCCACCTCACGGAGCTCACATTCCAGGAAGGATGGTGCAGGCTTCAAACAATTCTCACTTGATTCATTATTTGGCCACAAACGGGTTGAATGCAAGAAGCTTAGGTGGCTAAAGAGCACATGGTCGGAGGCCCTAGTGTAGCTTAGAGGCTTGGGATGCTTCCCTGAGGAAGAAATGCTTAAGCCAAAAGTAAAATTTCAGTAGGTACTGGCCTGGTGAAGAGAGGAGAAAGAGCATTCTAAACTAAAGGAGCAGCCTATGTGAAGGCTGTTAGGAAGAAGGCAGCTTGGCGTTGTAGGGACAGTAGGTGTCCGCGGTATACGGAGGGAGGGGACAGCCAATAGTTGAAGCAGAGACTGGCAAGGGAGACCCGGGATGACTTCCTGGTCCCCTAGTGAGGCTGGCTTGGCCCTTTGCTGTGTCTCCACCTGGCTCCAAAACGCAGCTTCTCTCGGCACAGACATGTCCAGGGCTTACCTGTCATTTGTGATGACCCCAAAGTGAGTGTTACGAGGTCCTCTGTCTTTTGGGCTTCCTCCCAGAACACCTGCCTTGATGTGTTCTGTGGACAAATGACATCTTCCACCAAGGCCAGGAGACTGTTGATGTCCCTCGAGTTCACTGAGTCCCAGCCCGAGATGGCGGATGGCACCTTGAGGGCTTTGAAGAGGGAGCTGACAACCCTTGACACATCCTGGTGGGGAAAGGGGCCATGAGCCACAGGTGAGGGGTGGCACAGGGATTAGGAGCACACGCCCTGGCCCTGGCAACCTGCGTAGGGACCCCTGCTCTGCCCACTGAGATGTGATATTGACCTCTCTCAGCTTCCATTTGTCAGCTCCTAAATCCCTCTTCTAGGCTTTGAACTCATTCCAGGCTGTACTCCTAAAAGTGTGGCACACAGTCGGTGCTCAATGAAAGCTTACTGAATGCATGAATGTAGAGCAAGGAGTCTCTTCCATGGGCTTCCAGTCTGGGAGTCTACAATGAAGGCAGAATACTTTGCACACAGTAGGTACTCAAAAAGGATGCGTGGGTATGCATGTGTGCACATGTATATATGTGTGCCTGTGTCTCTGTTTATGTGTGTGCATGTACGCATATGTGCACCTGTGTGTGGTGTTTGTGTGTGCACGTGTGTACACATGCATGAGTGCATGCATGTTCCTTGTGTATGTGTGTGCTCAGTTGATGAATTTTGGCAACTCGTGCTGCCAGGCAACACAAGCCTGCTGAGTCTCAAGCCCCAGGCCTCACCCCCACTTCCGCTGAGGCTAGAGCACCCCCCATGCTGGCTAGCTGAGGTTAAGGACCTGCCTTGGTCACTGTCTCAGGTGTCAGAAGGCCGTCCTCCATGGGCTGTGGTAAGGGAGTCAGGTTGGGGGACCCCCGGTCCCGTTTCCCAGTGCTCTGCTCCTTAGCAACCCGGGGATGGGTGTTCTGAAAGATCTGAACGATCAGGAGGTTGATGGGGAACATGAGGATGGAGCTCTCCAGGCCAATTATCACCTCCTGCCAAGTGAATTCAATCTTACCTGGGGAAAGGGAAGGAAGGGGTCAAAGGGAGACGCTACTGCCCAGAGCCCAGTCCCATCGGTCCCTTGTGGAAGATGGCTGTGCAGTGAAGGGTTAACGCTGCCCAATGCCTGAGAGGTCACTGTTCAGACCTTGGAAGGTCCTGCCTGCTAAGAATGTCTTTGTTTACCTGGGGTCCAGGGTCACACCAGATGGTCTGTGCTAGTGGTGAGATTTATGGCAGCGGCCTAGACCATATGGGGTCAGCTTGACCTCTAGAGTGGCTGGAGGCGAAGGCCAGCCATGAGGGTGTCAGCCATGCCTATCTGTTGGAGCCCCAGTAAAAATTGCGAATAGCAGCCGGGCATGGCGGCTCATGCCTGTAATCCAAGAACTTTGGGAGACCGAGGTGGGTAGATCACCTGAGGTCAGGAGTTCGAAACCAGCCTGGCCAATATGGGGACACCTCGTCTCTCCTAAAAATACAAAAATTAGTCGGACATGGTGGCAGGCGCCTGTAATCCCAACTACTCCGGAGGCTGAGGCAGGAGACTAGCTTGAACCAGGGAGGTGGAAGTTACAGTGAGCTGAGATTGTGCCACTGTGCCCCAGCTTGGGTGACAAGAGCAAAACTGCCCAAAAAAAATCTGAATCACAAGGCTGGAGTGGGTGCCCCCAGGTGGGAATATGCCATGCAAACTGCCACACATCATCGTCAAGAGAAGCCAGCACCATGCACGACTCCACTGGTAGAGGACGCTGGAAGCTCTGCACCTGCTCTCTCCCAGCCCCTGCCCCATGTATCTCTTCCTTTTGCTGGATTTAATGTTTCCTCCCTCCCTCCCTCCTTCCCTCCCTCCTCCTCTCTTCTCCTCCCCTCTCCTCTCTTCTCCTAAGCTCTTCTCTCTTTTCTTTTTTTTCTTTCTTTTTTTTTTTTTTTTGCATTTTTTTGCCCAGGCTGGTGAGATCTCAGCTCACTGCAACCTCTGCCTCCTTGTTTCAAGTGATTCTCCTGCCTCAGCCTCCTGAGTAGCTGGAACTACAGGCATACACCACCACACCTGGATAATTTTGTATTTCTAGTAGAGACGGGGTTTCACCATGTTGGCCAGGCTGGTCTGGAAATCCTGACCTCAGGTGATCCACCTGCCTTGGCCTCCCAGAGCGCTGGAATTACAGGCATGAGCCACTGCGTCCAGCTGTATCCTTTCATTGCAGTAAACCATAACTATGAGTACAATGTGTTCTCTGAGTCCTGCCAGCGGATCACTGAACTGGGAGAGGGTGGTCTTGGGAACTCTGGAATCGCAGTGTCATTGCTGGAACAGTGAAGGCTCAGGTCCACCAGCCACTAGCCCTGACCTCCATGACACTGGGAATTACCCAAGTCCATCTTTTGCTCAGCCGGGTCCTTGGGGACCCCCCAAAACATGATGCTGGTCAGCATGGTGCACAGCAGCAGGGAGAAGCAGCAGGACACCCTCTGGACACGGGTGAAGCTGCTCCGAGTGCAGCGGCTGAAGATGGAATACCAGATGTGTCCATCCTGGAAGCCCGCAGACGTCTTCATGAAAAACAGGTGGCTGCAAGCAGGCAGGGAGAGAGGGACAGGCATTTAGAAAGACAGGAGCAGAGGAAACTGGTCTGTGTGGATCATTCTTGGGATGAGGAGGAGGAACAGAGACAGAGATTTGTTACTGAGGTTGTTTACACAACGCATTTTTTATTTTTTATTTTTTGAGATGGTGTCTTGCTCTGTTACCCAGGCTGGAGTGCAATGGCGCAGTCTTGGCTCTCTGCAACCTCCGCCTCCCAGGTTCAAGTGATTCTCCTGCCTCAGCCTCCCAGGGAGCTGGGATTACAGGTGCCTGCCACCACGCCTAGCTAATTTTTAATATTTTTAGTAGAGACAGAGTTTCTCCATATTGGTCAGGCTGGTCTCAAACTCCTGATCTCAAGTGATCTGCCCTCATTGGCCTCCCAAAGTGCTGGGATTACAGGCGTGAGTCACCCCGCCGGCCATGTTTTTTTAAATAGATGAAACACAGCATCATAGCAGCATCACTTACAGTTAATCATGGAGACTCTAGAAAGAACTGGATTAGAATCCTAGCATCCCACACGGCCCTTTCCCAGCTAAGTGACCTCGGGGAAGTTACTTTGTTCTTTGTACCTCAGATGACTTGTCTGTAAATTGGGGCATGTAATAATAACAGAACCTACCTTACTGGATTGTTGAAAGGATTAAAAGTTAATCTGTAAAGCATTCGGGGCAGTAGCTGGCATGTAGGTCAATGTTCAATCAGCGTCAGCATTGTTATTTTTGGTATAATTTTAATATAATAATATAACTGAAATACTGTTAGTTTTGTTACAATTAGATCATTGGAGTGTAGAGGTTAAAAGTCCGAGGCATGGCGGAGTGCAATGGCTTATGCCTGTAATCCCAGGACTTTAGGAGGCCAAGGAGAGAGGGTTGCTTGTGGTCAGGAGTTTGAGACTAGCCTGGTCAGTGTGGTAAAACCCTGTCTCTAATAAAAACACAAAAATTAGCCAGGTGTGGTGGCGCACACCTGTAGTATCAGATACTCCAGTGGCTGAAGCAGGAGAATCACTTGAATCCAGGAGGTGGAGGTCGCAGTGAGCCAATATTATGCCACTGTACTCCAGCCTGGGTGACAGATGAGAGTCTGTCAAAAAAAAAATCCTAGGTAGAGCCAAGCGCAGTGGCTCAAGCTTGTAACTCCAAAACTTTGGGAGGCTGATGCGGGAGGATCCCTTGAGCCCAGGAGTTTGAGACCAGCCTGGGCAATATGGTGAAACCCCATCTCTACAAACACAGCTGGGCATGGTGGCATGTGTCTGTAGTTCCAGCTACTCAGGAAGCTTCGGTGGGAGGCTCTCTTGAGCCCAGGAGATTGAGACCAGCTTAGGCAACACAGTGAGGCCATGTCTCTACTTAAACAAAACAAAACAAAATAGCAAGGCATTGTGGTGCATGCCTGTAGTCCCAGCTGCTTGAGAGGCTGAGGTGAGAGGATTGCTTGACCCAGGGGGATCGAGGTTGCAGTGAGCTGTGATTGTGCCACTGCAGAACAGGACCTTAGCTTAAAAATAAAAATAAATAAAAATGAAAGTACCTGAATTGTTTTCTGTCCTGCTCCGTGGCCACAGGAAATACCTTATCAAGGACACAATCTCCAACATTGATGGACAGCCAGGAGTTGCAGAGAAAATACCACTTCTGGTCCCTCGCCAGGTCATGGACCAGCACCCGGCTCACATACCTGGAGAAGGTACCCACAGTTTTGAGGATAAGGTGGGGCAGGGGAGGAGACTTCCTTGGCCACCACCAAGGTGACACCTTTGCAAACACGAACCCAAAGAACAAGAGCTCCTCAAAAAAAAAAGAAACTGTATTTTTCTTTATTCTTGGTGCCTTCATCAAAATTGACCTCACATAGGGAGTTCAGCTCCCGTAGGCAGCCAGCTCTGGGAAGCTGCCATGTTTTCACAAAAATGCTGCACAACGGTGCATTTTGAGGCCATTAACCTGTACACATGGCACCAAGCCCAGGGCCAGTACCCAGGCATGAGCAAGCAAAGCCGAATTGTCCAAAGTGTGCGTGTTCAGGCAGGTGCGGGCTGTAGTACACAGAACAGGGTCCTCTCTTGCATTTCTAACCAAAGAACCACCGTCTCTCTTGGGTTGAGGACTTTGTTGGTATCATCTAATCTGATTTAGGTCTTTGAGGTACGGGGAAGAATTGAAATTATCTTGCCTACCTGGGGATATCAGACCCAGCAGCAGTTTTCCCTGTTGCTATCTAGCCAACAAGAACAGTAATAATGGCCGGGCATAGTGGTTCACATCTGTAATCCCAGCACTTTGGGAGGCCAAGGTGGGCAGATCACTTGAAGTCAGGAGTTTGAGAACAGCCTGGCCAATATAGTAAAACCTCATCTCTACTAAAAACACAAAAAAAAAAAAAAAAAAAAAAGCTGGGCACGGTGGCTCATGCCTGTAATCCAAGCACTTTGGAGGCCAAGGCAGGCTGATCACCTGAGGTCGGGAGTTCAAGACCAGCCTGACCAACATGGTGAAACCTTGTCTGAAGTTTTCTTAAAAATTTAAAAATAAAAATAAAAAATAAAAATTAGCTGGACATGGTGGCACGCGCCTGTAATTCCAGCTACTCGGGAGGCTGAGGCAGGAGAATCACTTAAACCCAAGAAGTGGAGGTTGCCGTGAGCCAAGATTGTGCCACTACACTCCAGCCTGTGTGGCACAGTGAGACTCTGTCTTAAAAAGAGAAAATGAACAGTAACGATAGCAATAGCCACTATTCACTGAGCATTTACTACGTAGTGGAGTCTATGCTAAGATGCTCTTGACATGCGTTTTCTCATTTCAGGAAGGACAGCCCAGTAGCAATGCAAAAGCCCCCTCTGTCAAGGTCACAAGCTCTTCTGGGGCAGCTGACATCCAATGATGCAGTGCCTACAGTGATCAAGACCTGGGTATCTCAACCCAACTCGGGACAGCTCCAGAGCCCCCCAGCAGTGGGCCACGCTGTTTCTGGGCCGCCTCACAGCTCCTGCCTCCATCCTTCCCTTCCCAGGTGCTGGTCCCAGGGCCCCGTAATAAATACCCTCCATGCCCGACTCCATCTCAGAGCCTGCTTCCCAGGAGCAACCTGCAGCAGATGCACTTAAAATATTAATGCTTAATACCGTGGGTGAATTCAAGGCAACAGTCTAAGTGTTATGTTTTTCTAAAGCTGCCAGGTACTGATGCGTGGTCAGACTGGACGCCACTCATCTGGGTCATTCCCTTTGACCTCAGAACGGGGAGAAACTTGCTCCAAACTTGCCAGCCGTATGACCTTGGGCAAGTCTCAGGTTGATGCTGAGGGCCAAGGGTGGGGCTGGCACTGAGCCTGAGAGCTGCAGCTTCCAGCCCTTCTCCTAGCTACTGATACAGTTTGTGTGGACCATGAACCAGTGGGCCTCTCTGACCCTCGGTTTTCTCATCTTCGAAACAAAGATCATTCTATGTGTCTTGCAGAGGCTTGTGAAGATCAGGAAGGAGGCAAATGTACAGTGCCCAAACCTGGGCCTGGCCCTTTGTAAGTTCTCATGGTTTGTCTGCCCTCAACTCACCAGGATGGCCGGTGCCCTGAGTTGTCATGCCACAGCCGGAGACTCTGCAGTTCCCCCAAGGGAAACAGGGTGGAGAGGAGGAAGGCATCCACTGCTCCTCGCTCAAAAACCGGAGTGTCGGGATCAGTCAGGTGGTGGGGCTCACTCTCTCCATCCAGGCCATACAGGGTGACAGTCACCTGAAATCCAGAGACCAGGAGTGGTCAACTCCACAATGGCATAGCAGGGCTGGGTGGGACACGCTGATCAATCAGTGGATCTTGCACGGGCAGGTACCTTTGAGGACGTGGCTGCCCCTCGCCGGTGTCCCGTGTAGACCGTCACCAGGTAGTGGTACCGGGCAAGGGGATCATTGTCTTCTAGCACTGTGACCTTCACCTGGAGAGAAGGATGGCATTAGGAAGGCCTTGCTCGGCGGGTTCCGGCACCACCCACCAGCCAAGAAGGAGCTGACAATTCATGACAGACAATCATGAATTGGGCAAAGCAAAGATTACTTATGCTATGGATTCATCCCTTTGGGAGAGACTTGTTCTTTATAAAAGTAGGGTTTCAAGTGCAAAACACTGGGAAAATAAAAAAGCACAAAGTACATTATTTTGTTGTTGTTGTTTTGTTTTGAGACAGGGTCTCACTCTGTTGCCCAGGCTGGAGTACAGTGGCATGATCTTAGCTCACTGCAAACTCCGCCTCCTGGGTTCAAGTGATTCTCTTGCCTCAGCCTCTGGAGTAGCTGTGACTACAGGCATGTGCCACCATGCCTGGCTAATTTTTGTATTTTTAGTAGAGACAGGGTTTCACCATGTTGGCCAGGCTGGTCTTAAACTCCCAACCTCAAGTGATCCTCCTGCTTCGGTCTCCCAAAGTGCTGGGGTTACAGGCATGAGTCACCATGTCTGGCCCCAAAGTACATTCTTTATGAGATATGACCTCCATGTAGTTAAACTGGAAATGAACTTGATAAGCTGAGAACATTGAGTATTTGACATGGCGAATGATACAAACTCTATACATATATAATTTTTCATAACATTGGTAACCAGGTGGTGTTTCTGAAGAAATTTAAAAGAAATGAAACGTAAAGATAGTTTAGCAACAAATGAACTCATGAAGATAGAGGGTAGAATGATGGTCACCAGAGGCTGGGAAGGGTAGTGGGGCTGAAATGCAGGGGAAGACGAGATGGTTAATGGGTACAAAAATTAGAAAGAATGAATAAGATGTAGGCTGGGCACGGTGGCTCACGACTGTAATCCCAGCACTTTGGGAGGCTGAGGTGGGTGGATCACTTCAGGTTAGGAGTTAGAGACCAGCCTGACCAACATGGTGAAAACTTGTCTCTACTAAAAACCCAAGAATTAGCTGGGCGTGGTGGCTGGCACCTGCAATCCCAGCTACTCAAGAGGCTGAAGCAGCAAAATTGCTTGAACCCAGGAGGCGGAGGTTGCAGTGAGCCGAGATCACACTATTGTATTTCAGCCTGAAAGACACAGCAAGACTCCCTCCCAAAAAAAAAAAAAAAAAAAAAAAAGAATAAGATCTAGTATTTGATAGCATAACAGGGTAACTACAGTCAATAATAACTGTATATTTAAAAATAATCTAAAAGAGTATATTTGGATTGTTTGTAACACAAAGGATAAATGCTTGAGGAGATAGATACCCCGTTTATCATGATGTGATTATCACCTTCTGCATGCCTGTATCAAAATATCCCATATACCCCATACATATATATACCTACTATGTACCCATAAGAATTAAAAAAGAAATGTTTTTAAAGACAGTTTGGCAAAAAGAAAATAAAAAGACATTAGCCAGAGTTGGCCAGAGGCTACAGTTGACTCCAAGATGCGCTGCCCAGATCTCCCTCCCACTGGGGGCTCCTTGCCTCACTTGCTGGGGACAGAAGTGCAGCAGCCAACTCTGTTGAGGTTGTACCTCCTTGGGGCAGCCAGCATCCAATGACCCAGTGGAGTATCTGGGTGTGGTGAAGACCTGGGCATCTCAACCTGACTCGGGACAGCTCTGAAGCTCCCCAGGGGCTGGACCGGGCCGGGCTGTCACTGGGCTGCCTCACAGCTCAGCTTCTCTCTCTGCCCATGCTGCCTCCTTCCCAGGTGCAGGTCCCAGACTCCCTTGATAAAGCCCCTGCACACCCTGCACGCTCAACTTTGCCTCGGAGTCTGCTTCTCGGGAACCAATCTACAGCAGAGGCATTTCAAGTATTAATGCTTAATCCCTTGGGAGAATCAAAGACAGCAGTATCAATGCTGAAACTACTACCTTATTAAATTTATCCCAGATGAAATCCTGAGTGATGTTGCTTTGGAGGGAGGAGAAGGAATGGAGAGTTTCAGAGCTCTGTGACAACGCAACCTTGCATTCATTCATTACCTCTTCTTCAGATAGCCGTAAATATTGACTGAAGGCCTACTATGTGTCAGGCATACTACACACACTGGAATTTTTTTTTTTTGTTTTTTGGAGACAGAGCATCTCATTCTGTCACCCAGGCTGGAGTGCAGTGGCATGATCTCAGCTCACTGCAACCTTCGCCTCTTGGGTTCAAGCGATTCTGCAGCCTCAGCATCCGGAGCAGCTGGGATTACAGGTGCCGCCACCACGCCCAACTAATTTTTGTATTTTTAGTAGAGATGGGGTTTCTCCATGTTGGCCAAGCTGGTCTCAGACTCCTGACCTCAGGTGATCTGCCTGCTTTGGCCTCCCAAAGTGCTGGGATTACGAGCATGAGCCACCACGCCCAGCTGGAAATATTTTAAGTAGACAAATACTCTCTTCCCATGAAGCCTAGTATCATTTGAAAACAATGGAGATTTCCCCAGGACGGTACACAGCACAGTGGTTCTCAGCCTTACCTTGGCCTGATCCTGAGCATCCTTCCTCCTTGCCCAGATTACCACCAGCATGTAGACCACGCACAGGCAGCCCACGGTGATCACGACCACAGGGTTGTCCTCGAAGGTGGCAAACAGCTCAGCAGTCTGGTGGATGTCGATGGCATTGGGCATCACCAGGAATGTGCTTCCGAAGAAGGTGAGGTGGTTGCAGAGGCAGTGTGTCTGGTAAGGGCTGGTCCGAGGCCCTACCTGCAACCCACAGAGGGGCCATCAGTGGAGATGCTTGGGAAGTTCAACCCTGGCCTGCTCAAGCCCAAGGGAGAACAGTGTTCACTTTGAAGGGTGTACACTATATTGGGGTGTGGGGCTGGGAAGATCACTGGTACACCAGCTTCAAAAGCCCCCTTCGAACTTTTTTATTTAATTAACATATGTAGAGAATAGTATTTTATTATTATTATTATTATTTTGATATGGAGTCTCGCTCTGTCACCTAGGCTGGAGTGCAGTGGTGCGATCTCGGCTCACTGCAACCTCCACCTCCAGGGTTCAAGCAATTCTCCTGCCTCAGCCTCCTGAGTAGCTGGAACTACAGGCACACACCACTACATCCGGCTAATTTTTTGTATTTTAGTAGAGATGGGGTTTCACCATGTTGCCCATGCTGGTTTTGAACTCCTGAGCTCAGGCAAGCCACCCGCCTTGGCCTCCCAAAGTGCTAGGATTACAGGCATGAGCCACCACACCCAGCAAGAAGAGTATTCGTAACAAACATCCTTATAACCATCATTCTCAGTAGACAAGTGTGTATATGTTGCCAGGCTGCTTTGCCTTTTTTTTTTTTTTTTTTTTTTCTGAGACAGGATATCGCTCTATCACCCAGGCTGGAGCACAGTGACACAATCTCAACTCACTGCAACCTCCACCTCCTGGGTTCAAGCAATTCTCATGCCTTAGCTTCCCAAGAAGCCAGCATTACAGGCTTGCACCACCACACCCAGTTAATTTTGGTATTTTTAGTAGAGATGGGGTTTCACCATGTTGGCCAGGCTGGTCTTGAACTCTTGACCTCAAGTGATCCAACCGCCTTGGCCTCCCAAAGTGCTGGGATTACAGGTGTGAGCCACTGTGTCTGGCCTTAGATGTAAGATTTGGGGCAAGTCAGTTGAGTTTCCTGAGGCTTTGTTTTGTCCCCTGTAAAATGGGAGGTACAATGATCTTGGTGAAGATTGTGCAGATTTGATGAGCTGATGTGGGCAAAGCATGGAGCCCTTCAGCTGGCACAGAACTAAGGGCTAAGCTATGAATTCATTCCCTTGGAAATGACACCATGGCCTTTCTTAACAATCCAGAGGCAGCAGGGATTCCTGAGTCATTTGTTGCCTGGGTCAATGACCGTTTGTTCTCAGTGGTGAACAAAGCACATTGTTCATGTTGCACTGGGGCTCCCAGTGCAGGGAGGGAGACAGACGTCATTTAAATGATCTCATGCGTAAAGGTGAAATGACCTCTCTGCTTAGTGCCATGGAAGAGGAGCACTGGGGTTGGATGCTACACATGTGTGTGCTCTGGGGTTTACTGTTGAGAAAAGCTGAGTGTATAATAGAATGCATAGTTGGCTAAGAACAGCGGCAAGGAAAACCTAGCTGCCCCCTGCCCGCCACCCCCACAAGTGGAAAACTACTTGGGGCATTCTAAAGTAGCAAAAGAGTAGATGCATATCATACACAAGTTAAAACAATTCTTTAAGAATGGGATAAGTGACCCTGCCCCCGGGGATCCCTCGTGGAGAATGCTTTTCAATTTGTCTGTGATCAGTGGTAAGCAGGCACCAGCTGCCTACCTAGTTTATCTTAGGGCTATGAGAAAACACAGAACACCTGTTTGTTAATAAGAATCACCTGTTCACAGAGACAAACTACATGGGTCAGTGTCTGCTTGAGGCCCCCAGCTGAGAATGCTGTCAGCCTCTGAGGCTCTCAGCTTGGAAGGCTGTTGCCCCCCTCTTCCCCCGTCTTCCCACTTTGCTGTTCTATCTGGGTGTCTGCTTCTGACTGCATTCAGAGCTGCCTGGGTGGGGGTCTCTGTGGCTGAGTTAGTCTCAGTAGTTTATAATAGGGTATCTGACTTAGGGAGTTAAAAATAGCTTTCTTGAGGAAGCAATGCTTAGACTGGAGTAAGGATGAAGCAGGTATTCCAGGCACCAGAAACAGCAAAGGCGCCATGGAGAGACGCAAGATGCTGCACCAGAGACACCGAAAGGGGATGCTACGTGAGCTGGGCACGGCCCACCAAGCCGCCTCGTCTCCTTCACTTCTCTCTCCTTACGTGGCACCCTGAGTTGTCCCAAGTCTCCTGGACCTCATCCCAGAACACACAGTGAGACAGGAAGGTGGTGATGCCAACGGTGAGGTTCCTGCTGGGGGCTGCCTCCAGGTCAGACTCTGGGACCACAGTCAAATAGTAGACTCCTTCTCCAAAATGCAGGTCCTGTGGGTTCAGGATCCACGTGAGCAGCTCATCTGTAAGAGAGAGGGGTCCAGGTCAGCCTGAAGCCTCCTTGAAGTGGGCGTTAAGCTCATGGGACAGGGTGACTGAGGCCACTTGGCAGGGAAGTAGACTCTGCTGGTTTTCCCCCACCCCGGAGTCCTAGGAGCACTCCTTCTTCCTGAGACCAGGAACATAGAAGGGGCACTCCCCAATCGGCCCACAGCTGAGTCAGACAGACAAAGGCTTAAACACAATTCTGCTCCTTACTGGTTGTGTGATCTCAGACCAGTTCCTTTTCCTTAACTTCTTTGCTCTTTTCTGAAATGTAGACTTTTTTTTTTTTTTTAAGATGGAGTCTCACTTTGTCCTTTAGACTGGAGTGCAGTGGCGTGATCTCAGCTCACTGCAAGCTGTGTCTCCTGGATTCAAGCTGTTCTTATGCCTCAGCCTCCAGAGCACCACCACGCTCGGCTAATTTTTGTATTTTTAGTAGATACGGGGTTTTGTCATGTTGGCCAGGCTAGTATTGAACTCCTGACCCGAAGTGATCCACCTGGCTTGGCCACCCAAAGTGCTAGGATTACAGGCATGAGCCACCACACCTGGCTGAAAGTGGAGGTTTCAGTAGTTAGCGCTGCCAAGGGTTGTCATGAGGATTACAGTAAGGTCAGTCTTATAGAGTTTGTAAGCTCATATAGGGCATATAGTAAGTGTCTGCCTAATATCGGCAAATAATAACACCAACAAAAATAAGCCACTGAATGTGCGGGATAGTTTTTTTCTTTGCCTTTCTTTCTACGGCTTCTTCCTATGGCTTCTCAGTTGAAGCTAATCACACCACAGGCAGTGGCTCAGAAATGGCCACAGGCCTACCTGGAGCCCCTGTCGGTATGAGGTGAGTTTGGGCATCGTAGCTGCTCTTGTTGGGGTGGTAGCCATAGCCCAGGCTGAGTGTGAGTGTGATGTCCGGTCTCCAGTGCAGCTGGATCCCCAGGGCTGCCTCGCGTGAAGTCATGTTCACCCACAACGCTTCAGGACTGGTCAGGTTCAACACCGTTGGCTCACTGTGTCCTTGTGGATGCCGGGGCAGCAGGATCTGTGATCAGAAACAATCCTACTGAAGGTGTGCCAGGAAGGAAATGTCAGCCCCTGGGCATCAGGGCTGCTGTGCAGAGCTGGGTGGCCTGAGTACCTGGGAACTGCAATCCACACTGGGCTTTGCTCATTGTAATAGTTTCCTGTGGCTTCTATCAGAAATGACCACTGTGGAAAGCTTAAGACAGTACATAGCTGTTATAGTTCTGTGTGTATGTGTGTGTGTGTGTGTGTGTGTGTGTGTGTGTGTGTGTGAGAGAGAGAGAGAGAGTGAGCGAGTGAGAGGGAGAGACAGAGTCTCTCGCCCAGGCTGGAGTGCAGTAGCGGGATCTCGGCTCAATGCAACCTCTGCCTCCTGGGTCCAAGCGATTCTCCTGCCTCAGTCTCCTGAGTAGCTGGGACTACAAGTGCATGCCACCATGC
>PVKP010009611.1:0-67560 GCA_004027715.1 Plecturocebus donacophilus
TATATATCCAAAGGATTATAAATCGTTCTACTATAAGGACACATGCACACGAATGTTCATTGCAGCACAGTTTACAATAGCAAAGACCTGGAACCAACCCAAATGCCCATCACTGATAGACTGAACAGGGAAAATGTGGCACATATACACCATGGGATACTATGCAGCCATAAGAAGCAATGAGTTCGTGTCCTTTGTAGGGACATGGATAAACCTGGAAACCATCATTCTCAGCAAACTGACACAAGAACACAAAATCAAACACCACATGTTCTCACTCATAGGCAGGTGTTGGACAATGAGAACACATGGACACAGGGAGGGGAGCACTACACACTGGGGTTTGTTGGGGGGAAATAGGGGAGGGACAGTTGGGGGTGGGGAGTTGGGGAGAAATGCCAGACATAGGTGAAGGGGAGGAAGGCAACAAATCACACTGTCACGTGTGTACCTATGCAACAATATTGCATGTTCTTCACATGTACCCCAAAACCTAAAATGCAATAAAAAAAAAAAAAACAGAAAAAAACACAAAATTACCATTACTGCTTTAGAGTGTGAATCAGAAGCTAATATCAACTGAGTTTTCATCTGAAATATAGAAGAATGTACCCATCCGTTTAATGTCTACTTTTTTGTACCTACAGATATTTTAAATAAAGTAATTCATCACCAGTGATTTTCCAGGTATAGCAACAATTTACACTCTACAGTAGATCCATTTAGAATCTTAACTAATTTACAAACACATCAATAATATTGATTCCAAGGGGAGAAAAAAGGTACATTTATAGCATAAGTCCTACATCTATAAACTTAGAATCCAATGAATGTTAATTAACAGAATACGTTTTCACATTGGAAATCAAATCAATTAACTGAGTTTAATGCTTATGTTATATTTTGAGAACTATATGACTGTACAATTTTATTAATAAAACAATAATTTTTGTTTTAGTAGGATGGACATTGAAGGTACAAATTTGCTTCAAAATAATGTTGAAATAAGCACTTAAAATAAGGGAATGTTGCATTAGCTATAAAAAAAACTTTATTATACTATTAACTTTTCAAAAATTAATGTAATCTTTTATAACTATAATTTTGCAGATTCATAAATAGCCTTTAAGAGAGAGCTGCTGTGAGGGGAAAAACTGATGCATTGTGAAAGCTGTTTGAAAAATATGTTATTATGTAACATCCTATTCTAGGCTTTTTAATATAGTGTTAACAAAATGCATTTCTGATTAAAGACACTTGTAATAGCTTGGAAAAGCAAGGATTGAGTAATAAAAATATTCACACTTATGTGAATATATTATTTTAAAACAGTTACCAATTCTTATCAGTTTTTTCTTTATTTTGATGACAAAATTTAAATCTCCCAAATGATCTCTAAAAAACGACAACAGAGAGCATAAACAGAACATTTTTATTTTTCCAATTTTTTTAGGAAAATTTGTGGCCAATACACAGTAAATAATATTGGTTAGCCATATTCAAATTTCAACAACATATTTAGAACCAAATTTGTTACATTCAATATTTAGGTTAATCTCATCCTTTAACATTTTGCGAGTTGTTTCCATATTCTTTAATTTTACAGCATATTTTCAATTCTCAAATATGTAATGATCATTATTTTATATTGATATTTCCTTAGATTTTTCCACACTTACCCTTCATTCCTTTCTATAGCTCCATATTTTTCTTGTGGTAAAATACTTTAAAGAAATACATTAAATATTTTTAGGAAATTTTATTATTGATGGCTTCTCTCTGTTTATCTGAAAATGCATTTTTAATTTTTAAGATTTATTTTTTTCGGTAATAGAATGTCAGGCTGATGAGTGTTTTTCATTTAGTACTGCCTTCTGTTTTTCATTGTTTCTAAAGTGTTTTCAGATGTCTTTCTTATCAGCCACTAATTTTAGCAAAAGCTGTAGGCTTTTATTTTTAATCTGGATAGTATCAAAACAGATTGTCAAGTTAAAAGGTAATAATAGTGTTGTGCAACTTACATTTTAATAGTATTATTCTGATGATCCATTTGGAAATCTATAGAGAGGTTGTTTTTGAAGGCTTTTGAAATAATTCAAGTGAATGTTGTGGCTTGTTCCAATGTAGTAATATCAGAGGTTGTAAGAAGTGGTCAAACTAAGATATAAATTGAAAACTGAGTTAATAAATTTTGCAATAGACTGCATGCAGGATATGAGCAAAGAGAAAATTCAAGGATGATCTCAAACTTACCATTTACTAAAGTAGGGAAATCTGTGGAATGGCAGGATTGGGGGAAAATACCAAATTTTAGTTTGGTGTGCTTTAAGCAAGACATGCCTTTCAAGCTAACTTAGGAACTACCCTTAGAAATGAATGTAGAACAAAAAGAGACATGGCCCAAGGACTGAAATCTGAACAGTTAGAGACAGTGAAGAAAGCAAACTAATGCAGTAGAGTCATATAAGGGTACAATATCCTGGAAATAAAGTGAAGATGTCAACAATAGAGGGCAATAGCTAATGGTGTAAATTTTGGCTGGACATTTATTGCTCATAACAATCATTTGGAAATGAAACAACTTAAAGAATGCTCATTGGGGATTTAAATTTCAAACTAACGTTGACGAGGAAATAGTACACTGACAGTATAAAACAGGCCAAAGATCTTTGTGTTTTCTTGAGTTGTTTGTTCTTCCTGTATTTATAAATTAATATTTATTTTGAGTTTAAAAGATTATATCTGCAAGCATTTTCCTAAAAGCTAACATATATTAAGTTTAGCAAATGGTTCCCTATAATTTTTACTGTGAAAGTGCATATAGCTTATTGGTGACACAAAGTATATTATCTGCATTTGGTTTCAGTGCAACAGTGTTAGTAAGATGAGTGTTACTTTAAGGATCTACTTTGGACCAATGATTGAATGTGACTGGGACCCTCAAGCATAATCTCCCTTTTCCTTTGCAATAGTCTGTGTCATCATATACATATATCTAGAAAATAATAACAGAATTAAACTTGACGGTTTGATACCAAGATTTTTTCACTTGGCCATGGAGAAATGTGTAATGTTTGTAAACTTTTTAAGGCATAACAATACTGGCAGCAACTAATCTGAGGAAATACTGTGTATAAAAAGTGGGCATGGTTATGCTGGTGTATTTATGTTAATTATTAGCATTCATATAGCAGATTAGTGTCTGGGTAATCTTTAAATTTAAGTCATCTATAATATTTACTAGTTTCTTAAGTTAAAACAAATCCATTAACTATTTTGATATATAAGTAAAAATAAAAAGGTAACTCCAAGCTTTGAGATAGTCTATTGAAATGCATGTAAATTGAAGACAAACTTTTCCTTATTAATAATGGTGATGAGGTATTATGTTTCTTTCAGATATACAGTAAGTCTATTTGAAATGTTGATCTAAACATAAGTGAAAGGCTGTGCAGTTAAATTGAACTTTATTAACCAAGGTGAGTAGGCCTAACAATGGTAGTATAGATCTTTGCACAGGCATATTAATTTATAAATATGTTCAAGAAAAACTTAAATAATAAAACATAATACAATTTTTTAAATGAAAGAACAGTTTGTTCTAATTGAGTGAAATAGTGTCCTCATTTTGTTATTTATTCATAACACTTGGCTTAAAAATTTTAACTTTTGAGATAACACCAATAATTTGAGAATATATTTTTATAGTTATATGTGATTTACAAATCTTATCTAATTGATATTTAATTTTATAATATATCTAAAGAACATAAATTGAAAATATAATATTCTTATTGTGTTTAGATAAATGATCAGTTAAAATTATCCAATTAAAGATCTCTATACAAAAAACTTAATTAGCATTTAGTTCAATCTACCTTATAATCCAGCAACACTACTTACGAGTTTTGTTTCCAATGTTTTCTTTATTTTTATGCTTAAGGAATCAATTGATTTCTCTAAAATAAATTTAACTGTCTTGCCACAAAAGCAGGATTTTTGAGGATCAAATCAAACTATTTGAAACAACATGTAGAGATTAATTATATATTCAGTACTATTTCTGGTTCATTATTTATTTTCTATTACTAACTTAAAACACTTCATGACATCAGTGATCCTAGATGTAGCTGGGGATTGAAGCATCTATTCTCCCTTATATTTTCTCCCTCTTTCTCCTGGTAGAGCAGCCCCAAATACTTTCAGATGTCTGTATTTATTAGGTACACCCCCCCAAAAAAAATCCTGATGTTATTAAACAATTATTTAGATGATATTATGTTTATATTCATGTTTTATAATTATTGTCATTCATGAATTATAAAGCACTTTACTTAATTTTATTGTTTATTTTGACAAGCCATAGTTAATAATATAGCTGTGTAACATCTCTTAGATTCTAAAAATATTTACCAAATAAAGTATTTGGCTTCTTTTTAGAGTAACGTATCTCCTAAATTTCTTATATGACTGGCATCAATACAATTTTAAAGAAAATCATGAATCCACTTTTAAAAAATTATTAATCAAGTTGTTCTTGATTCTGAGGCAAGTATCAGAGGTCCTTGTCAGTATTATCTGTCCAGATCTTGCTATTTCCAAAATAAGTTGATTTACACAAATACACTCTTTCATCTTCAATTTGAAGTAAACCTACAGTCATATGCTGTGTCTTTTTGCTGTAGTTCCCCAAACATCACCTGGTTGGCTGAAGTTAATTTCCAATGGTGCCATCAAAGATAGCTCATAGAAAATATATCCTGAATTAAAGTATAGTTTTCATATTTTAAGGACAGATTGTCTAGGTCTACTATCTTTTGTTTGTATTTTTGCCTCTCAGACACAGTGTACCCATTCAATATAGAGATTATTTTTTAAAAAACATTCTGAGGATATGAAATCACATTAAATTCTATTTATTATTTACTGTGTCCTTTAATAATTACTTCAACAATACTTATTAGGCATCTGTTATGTGCCTTGTAGTATTCTAGCTACTGGGAATACAGTGTCAAGCAAAACAGGAAAACATCTCTGTCTTCATTGAGCTTACATTCTATTAAGAGGAGATAAAGAAAAACACGAATAAGTAAATTATATAGAATATGAGAAAGTGATGAAATCTATGGAAACACAAATCAAAAGGAAAAACAGAATACAGATTAAGATGTTAAAATAATGAGAGATTATTTTTGCTATTTTAGTTAAAGTTGTCAGAAAATGCTTGCATGAGACAGGAGAGAAAATAATCCATACAATAACTAAGGTAAAATTTCTTTAAGAAAATAGAACATCTTATAAAAATGCTATGATGTAAAAACATTCATGTCTTTATTTGAAGAGGAACCATGAAAAAAGTGTTAGTGAGTCACAAGGATAAGAATGACGAGAGTTAGTAGGAGGCATATCATGTAGAATTGTGGAAGTCATAGTAAGGCCACCAGCTTTTTCTTTTATGTGCGATGCAATTACATTGTGTTAGGAGAATGATGTGAACTAGGCTTTAATGTATGATTATTTTCTGCCTCACAAAGATAAGATTGTAGAGAGAAAACACCGGGCAGGATTCTAGTAAGACAGCTATTGAACTAATATACTTGCAAAATGGTAGCAACCTCTTCTAGGGTGGTCGTGGTGGAAGTAGGAGTTGTTATTCTGAGGATATATTTTGAAGGTAAAATCTGTAAGATTGATGATGATTGCATGCAAGGTGTGAGATAAAAGAAGGCTTCAAAGATAATTCTAATTTCTAAGCTGGGCAACTACATGAATTGTGGCACCTGTTCAGAGGTGAAAAATATGTTGGTAGGCGTAAAGAAACCTAATTTTTAGGTTTTCAATTCCTATTAAGTATCTGAGTGGAGATACTGAAAAGGTAATTGGTTATATTGGCTTTCAATTTAGGCAAACGTTTGGACTGTCCTCTTGAGTAGATAACGGGTTCCTGGGCTACTCCAACATGCAAGATATATAAAAAAATTCTTGTTTTTGAATATATGTGATTATGTATAGATTCAAGCTGTGAGATGTTTTATTTTAGATATCTACACTATTACCTTCAATCTTCAATTTAACAGAGATTTGTAGAATTGTTTTATCTTGAGAGGAAGCTAGTCTTATTTGTGATTTGACTAGATCAAACAAGAACGTGGAAAGTGAATACTTTACAAAGATCGGAGTTCCAATAAGTGGCAGTTAACAAATTATCTTTCTTAAAATGTAATGAAAAGTTAGGCTAATTCTCCTGTTTTTAGAGACTATGAAAATTGTCTTTGTTTTGATTATTTTTCTGCACAATTTTTAGCTGATATGCCATTTCTGACCTTGGGTAGTGGCCTAGAAATCCAAAATACTTCACTTTATTGACAAAATTAAATTATTCTAGAAAGATCTATATATTTCATCAAAAATCATTATCTTACAACTAATGTTAGGATTTCTGTTACTGTTAAAAGGCATTAGTAATGCATCTTATTTATTCATGAATGCCTTTATTCATCATTCAAAAGTCCATTTAGTTCCTCCTGTGAGATAAAATTGGACACAAGCTGATACCCTCTTACTCATGTCTTTACTCCCTCAAATTGTTATCTTTTCCTTCTAGTTACGGTTAGCTTTTGAAATGTTTACTATTAAATTTCTCCACTATAGGAAAATTATTTGCACAAAACACCAGATTGAATCTAATTTCCTAGAAGCAAACTTTCTATGCTTTTAGTTGTGCTAATTAATCAAGACAGAAAAACATTGTACATTCTGGAAGACTCGTTTCATCCAGACGCCTCTCTAAACATACCAGTTAGTCTATGATTTCCTTCTGAGCTTCCATATCCATCAGTAAATATTTATTTGTATCTTAGTATTTGGCATAGTTTATTAAAACTTTAGGTTTATATGCATGTCTTTGTAATTAAACTAAAAACAAGAGCTGGATCACCTTTTATAATTAATTTTCTGAATTATGAGTTACATAATACATATACTTTAGCATTCAAGAATAAGTTATTGAAATGAACAAAAGTAACATCTTGTCATAAACTGTGTCATTAAATAATTAGTAAAAAGAGTTATTTTTACCTTTAAAATTTTCAACTTCACCAACTTACTGTAAATATTTCATTTGATCTAGTGGGTTGGATCAGCTATGTAATGTTGAAAAAATGTTAAATTATATTGTTTTATTATTGTCCTTTTTTGTTTGTTTTTAATATGCTGTAAATTCATAGTGTATATATCCACTAAAATTTGTAAGGCTTTCTGTTTCATATTACATCTTATATGTTGCTGTTCTGATATCCTTAATGTTTTTGTATTAAGAAACATTGAAATCATATCGTATTACTTAGTAGATTTTCCTTGAATAAGTCTTCATCTAAAATAACCCTAAGAAATCATGCTCATCATCATCCTTATTTTTTTACATGCATATGTCTTAATTCAACCTTAAACAAATTTAAAAATTAAGCAATCATTTTTATACAATTGTTTTGTATTTAGGTAAAATACTTTGTCATATGACATAAAATATGTCATATTTATGTCATTTTTGACATATTTGTCAATGTCAAATTTTGTCATATTTACCAGTAATATGAGTGTATATAGTTTAGTTACTTCTTTAAGAACAAAATTAATGATACCATTTAAATACATTGTTTTGTGTCCATTCAGTGGATTCGTGTACATGTTATCTCACTGCTCTAACTAAAATTCCCTAATTATAAATTGAAAATGCCTTGCAGTCATTCTGATTATTAGTACCAGGAAAAATACCACATTGAGTTATTTCAAACACACTCTCAGGGAAGACTGGGAGTGTGAGAACATGCAGTGTGAAGAGTGTGAGCATTGTAGTCAGACATGTGACATTCTAAATTTGACTCCATCGTTTATAAAGTGTTTTGTTAACAAGTTACTCTGCTTCGGCAAAATGGAAACATTGATTAATTACTTTAAAGATTATAATGGTTAACATTTATGTCAATATTTATAAAACATATGGAAATGTTCTCACCAACTGGGCAGTATTAAATGTTATAACTATCATTATTCCTTATTAAAATCAGATCACTTGTTAAACATGTCTAAGCCTGAGGAAGAGTTGAAAATCTCTGATAACTGATTAGCTTTACAGTAGCAAATTATAAGGAGCCAAAAGCTTGGCGTGTGAATGTCATCATTATGGGGTTTGTGTTTAGACCTCTGAGAGGAGTTGCCTTGCATCAGGAAGCTGGGTTTGAAATTCCTGTCTAAAAGCCTGGTCACTAGTACACACACCATGGTGGAAGAGCACCAGACATCCTGTTCTGACTCCTTGAGTGTGTGCAGTTTGGCACATGTCCATAACCAAGGCATAGATAAAACTCAGTCTGTAATTTGACTAGCAAGATACAAACAGTGGAGGGAGTGCAGTATGGTCACAGTTGATGACTTTGAGTAGATATGATGAAGTTGGTTCTGGGAGTATCCAAAGCTAGAGACCAGAGAAAGAAGCCAATATGAGTTCAAAGCAAGAAGAGAGGTCTTTCTTCTTTCCTCTACCTCGTATTTTAGTCTGTTTGGGATGCTATACATAAATACCATAGACTGGACAATTTATAAACAACAGAAATTTATTTCTTACAGTTCTGGAGACTGGGAAGACCAGGATCCAGATACCAGCAGATTTGGTGTCTGGTCGGTGTTCCCTGCTTCAGAGATGGTGCCTCATTGCTGCATCCTTACATGGTGAAAGAGGACAAGGTAGCTCCTTTCAGTCTCTTCTATAAGGACGTTAATTCCATTCATGAAGACAGAGCCCTCATGACAATCACTTCCCAAAAGGTCTTACAGATTAATATTATCACATTGGGTATTTGTTTCCAACTTGAAATTTTGAGGGACATATTGTGACCATAACACCTTGTAATCTCCCATCAATGTGTTTTATTGTCAGAATTTACTTAACTAGAGGCTACTTGTCCAGAGATTGTGGGAATGCAGTGTACAGAATCAGTGTAAGTATTATAAAATAGACTAGGAAAAGATGGGCTTAGATGTCAGTGACAAGAGTTAAGTAATCAGCAGAGTCAAACTCTATGGTTTTTCATCATTGACATATACTACTATGGTACTATTATTTTTAAACTTCTGTATAAAATAATATTATGTTTGAGCAGAATAATCAACTATCCTTCTCAATACTTGATTCCCAGAGAAGGAAAATACAAAGTGACAAAGCTTCTTTGTGGGTTGCTGATTCTCCTTCAAATTGAATCAAAATCCCTAGTATATTCCATCACTCAAAGATCCAATTGTAAATTCCACCACTAGCAATACCTCTTATATGAAACAATAAGAGAAAAGACCTAAAAATATAATAATAATATATTTAAATATACACACAGCAAGCAGAAACAGTGTAACTTCGTTGCACAGTTGGACCAAAATGGTACAGACACAAAACAATTTTAAAGACATAAGAAAGCAATATTCATAAGAGGAAGTCCTCATCACCATTAAATAAATAAACAAATAATCTCATGAGTAATTTTTGAAAACAATTTTATGAAAAATGGGAAATATTTCACAAAAATTTCACAAGCACTTCAGTGCTATACACACAAACATGGTATTTTAATATTTTATGATGTTTTCTTCAGCTTTTTAATAAATATAGGTAAATAAATATACCTGATAAAATTGCAAACTGTTCCAACTCCATTTATCTCTCCATTGTTTACACGTTATCATCACCTTAATTCAGTGACATTATTATTACGTATATTTTGATAATTTCTCTATAAATGTTCTTGTATTTCTGATCAGGTTTAAATTGGATATATATTGCATTATTCTATCCATGTTCAATTTTTTGTCAAGTTTGCAGTTTAAGTAAACTTTGTCCTTATATTTGAAATATTTCTAATGTGTTAATTTAAAATGCTTTATAATATTTCATTATTAAGACTATGCACAATATATTCATTCTCCTTTTGTTAGACATATATATTTTATTCGCTTGCTGTTTACTATTTCAAAAATGATGCAGTTTTGTACACATTTTTGTGTGTGCATATAGGAGGATCTCCAGGATATATATGGAATATAAATGTAATCCCTGAGCCTTATGGAATGAGTAATTTCAATGTTGTAAATTATTGAAAAATCTGTTTGAAAAGCAGTAATAACATTATTGTGTGCAGAGAATGAGAATTCCTGTTTTAACACATTTTACTACTTTGTATATGATTTTATTAATAATAAAACCATTTAAAATATAACAGTGATACATGGAAGTAAAGCAAAAAGGTTAATGATTAGAGTGTGGGCCATACTTAGAGTTGGAACATATTGATATCTCTTCAGAATAAAGATAGGAAACAGTAGCTAGCTCTCTGTAAATATTTAGACATCAACCTAAAAGGAGAAAATCTCTTTGTGAAACTCATAAAGGAATAAAGAAGGAAGCAAAAAGAAATAAAATTCAGTCTCAGTGATGGTCTACCGGGTGATTTGGCAGGAACTATACCTTTTAAACACAAGGGAAAACATGGTAGGGACTAGAGAAAGAAGGCATGGAATTTTGAATTTATGTCTGCCTAAAATTAAGAGGAAAAAGTTCTCATGGCTCATATGTGTCCAGCGAAGTTCACAAACTTAAGAGAATTATAAAAATGTGAATCAAAACTAAGCCACCTACAACTTAGGGATTTAAAAACTAGAATATATCATTACTCATAAATATATAGGTTGGCAGTAATTGTGCTAATCTAAAACATAATATTTAATACATAATTCATTTAAAACATGAATTAAATGAATGGGGAATATTTGAGTTGCATTATTTTTATGATATTATTTTTTAATAGAAAAATATACTGCCACTAACAGGGCCTTAATTAGAAAGTGATAAATATTGAGGGAGAGATTACACTTGTGCTTTCAGATATGTAGATTTTGAATTATTAACAAACTATGGAGGTGACCCAGTATATGAAAGAAATTCAGAAAACCCTGATTCTAACATATATCCCTTATGTTTGGCTTTTAAGCAAATAATTCCTTCTTCAACCACTTTACCTCAACAGCTACAGCCCTGATATAACCATCAAATCTTGCCAAGATCATAGTATTAATCTCCTAACTGCTGTCCTTGCATCCACATTTGACCTCCACAATCTGTTTTAATACAGCATCCAGAGTGCTTCTGTTAAATATGAGTCAAACAATGTTTCATTTTTATCCAAAATCCTCCAGTCTTTACAATGGCAAAAAAATCCCTGCACGTTCGGCTCCCTATTAACTTGATGATGTCTTGTCCTGTTTTCTTCCTCACTCATGCTCTTCCACCCACTTAGAGCTCTGTCTAAACTTCAAGATCATTCTCCCTGTTTTTTTTTTTTGTCCTTTCCATTCTTGTTTTTCTTCTAAGTACTTATCATTTTCTAATATACCAAATATTTTACTTATTTATTATGTACTTTTTCTTATAAATTATTACAATTAAAATTCTTAGGACAAGGATTTTTGCCTGTGTTATAAGCATTGCAATTTGGATTCGGTTAGAATATTTGGAAAAACTATATTTAATATTAAAAACTCAAAGGGTACTCTAAGGATGTTATGCATATAGTTTTATCTGTAGTTCTAATTCCTATAATGTGATGGTCTAGTATGTTAATAATGACTTCAGCTGAAAGTATCTTAAAATATTTGGGAAATATTTCAAAAAGTATTTAAAGATATTTAAATGTGGATAATATAGTGCAATATTATTGGAACAAATACAGAAAGAACCTAGAGCAATAAGCGAAATAGTAAAATGGCTTTTGAGGATAACTCACAATTAAAGTAAATTTGAGATTTCTGTTTACAAATATGAGGAACATGCAGGAAAGAAGATAATGTTTAGGACAAGTCACATTTTGCAGAATTCAATATAAGACACATTTTCAATAAGAATAGAAAGTAAAAGGGTTATTCACCATTTAACAGTGATTCAAAGTTATATCCACTTTATCCTCGTCTTCAGAGGATTTCATGAAAAGCTGCCTCAGTAATTAGTGCAATATGAACAATACAAAATAAGTATTTGATACTTTAGATACATAGATTGGCCACTACATGGATATGCACTTCAAATTTGTATTACCTGTACTAAGCAATAAAACTCAAGTGATGCACTAAGCTTACTTAGCTTAGTGAAAGAGGTTAAGCAATACCAAAGGGGAAGATATTTCATACTTACAATCACAGTTTCAAAGAAGAAAGAAAGATATAACATGTGGCTGGAGATATTTGGAGAGATAATAAAGGAGACTTTTTCAGAATTCTATTTAGAAACTATTATTTGGGTGTCCAAGGTGCTTATTTATACTGGATTGACATGGCTTCTAAGCATTTCAATAAACAAAATTTGGAGTACATATTCTTTATTAAAAATGAATTTAAAACAAGATTATAAAAGTGTGTTTGATGTTTTGGATTTTATGTGAATATACATATTAGTATTAAAGAGATTACTACATTAAATTAAACTTTATTTGCAATTCTTTTTAACTGTAAGCTATATAACACTGGGAATAGAGTCAAAATACTATGTTTTCATTAATAGATTTAATTCTTCTTTGTGAGATTAGGCCACCGAGTCTATGCACAGCTAGGTTTCATTTAATTTTTTTTAATTTAGTGATTACTTAGTTTATTATATTTTGCTTGTGAATTATGTAATATATATAAATATGTATATATATATGTAATTCCAATGTCAAAAACATAAAACAGGATTTTTACAACTATATCTTTGCCATGTTTTCAGTTTTTGCATTACAGGTAAAGCTGCATTATATTATTTTACATTTTTAATGTATTTATTTGATAGGTTATTATCAACAAGATTTTATAATTTAAAAAATAACTGCATGTGTAATTTTGTTAGGTATTGCAAAAATCTCTTCTATAGAATTGTACCATTTTACATTATCATCACCAATATTTAACAATGTATCCTTATTTAGAGCTCTGACAACACAGTATGTTGTCAAACATTTCATTTATTGATAATTAATTAGGTGAAAAATATTTTGTAAGTATATTATTTTCTTTTATTACAAATTAGGTCAAGCATTTTTATGTGTTTAAAGACCATCTGTATTTCTTGTGAACATTGTACATAAATTTTGTTTTTTCTATACATTTGATAAGCCATTTTCTTTCCAACTTTCAGAAGCTTAAACAGAAACGTAAAGGAATGATCATTAGGCAGAAGGAATATCATTCCAGATAGAAAGTCTGAGATGGGAGAAGAAAAGATTAAAAAGAAAAAGGTTTATTAATTGATAATTAAATACTATCTAATTCACACATAGTAGTAAGTCTTACATGTGTAAAGAAAACAATATAATTTAAAGCATAAAAGTAACAGAAAAGTTGGAATGGTAAATATGTTTACACTGACATAAAATGATTTTGTTATCTAAAAAGAGAACAAAAAATTTAAATTAAATGTACAAATTCAAACATTAACAACTCTTAGCATAAATATTAGGCTAGCCCTTATACAAATGCAAAGTGCATAATTTTACACTTAGCGGATGGAAATGAAAAAATACCTAGATGCTGGAATTCCCAACCATAATAAAAAAAACTAGAAGAGTGTGAAACGATGCTTAAATTAGAATAAAAGACTTTTCAACCTAAAATTGACTTTCTTGTTAAACAATCTTCCAAAAGCAAAGGTTAAAAGATTCTTTAACAAATAAAAACACAATATTCACCACCAAAATCCTCTCACTGAAAGAATTTCTAAAAGTTATACTTTACAGCAAAATAAAATGATCCTATGCCAAAAATTTGCAGTAAAGAAAAACAATGAATACACAAGCAAATATCAGTGTATAATATAGAAAATTCATCATCTAATTTCTTGGCATTAAAATTCAAGACAGAAATAAAATATGGAACAGCTTACAAATTAAGAAAATGTGGAACATCTTATACATTAAGAAAATGATCATTAAAATTATACCTAGATACATTCATATCAATGAATTTTATATTTGTTAAATACATGAGATCAATTTAAGAGATAAAGTAATAACAAACTGCTAATGAATGTTTTGACAAAATTATATCAACTAGAAAAAAATTTAAGAAGTAAAAATAATATCAAGCAAGTAACATTAATACTAATCTTTAATACTTAAGATAAAAAAGGAAAGCATACTATAATGAGAGGTACTTTTTTGTTGCATTTTAAGTTCTGGGGTACATGTGCAGATCTTGCAGGATTGTTGCATAGGTACACATGCCATGATGATTTGCTGTCTCCATTCCCGTGTTACCAACATCAGGCATTTCTCCCAGTGTTATCCCTCCCCAACCTCCCCAACCCCTGCTGTCTCTCCCTTAGGCCCCCACCCCCGAAAAGACCCCAGTGTGTGATGTTCCCCTCCCTGTGCCCATGTGTTCTTATTGTTCAACACCAGCCTATGAGTGAGAACATGTGGTGGTTGATTTCCTATTCTTGTGTCAGTTTACTGAGAATGATGGTTTCCAGATTCATCCATGTCCCTAGAAAGGACACAAACTCATCATTTTTTATGACTGCATAGTATTCCATGGCGTATATGGAGAGGTAGATATTTATAAGAAATAATCTAGTTTGAACAGACAATATAGCAGATATATAGTGTAGAAGCATAAATATGAAGGGATAGATAACAAAGATGAAAATATAAAATTATATTAATGTATTAAATTTGTAATTGACATAGCCATAACCTGTGATATAGATTAATTAATGTAACAACATTATTTATGTGTGTATACTCTTTTTTCTTTTTTTATAGGTTATTGGGGTACAGGTGGTGTTTGGTTACATGGGTAAGTTCTTACTGGTGATTTGAGAGATTTTGGTGCACCCATCACCAGAGCAGTATTCACTGCACATATTTGTACTCCTTATCCCTTGCCCCCTCCTACCCTTCCCTCGTAGTCCCCAAAGTCCATTGTATTATTCTTATATCTTTGCATCCTCGATGTCTATACTCTTTTATTTCACATTGTATAGTTTGATATGGTTTGAATATTTGTTTGCTCCAAATCTCATATTGAAATGTAATCCCCAGTGTTTCAGGTAGGGCCTCGTGGGAAGTGTTTGGGTCATGGGACTGGATCCTGTATGAATAGCTTGGTGCCCTCCACATGGTAATGAAATCACACAAGATCTGGTTGTTTAAAAAGGAGCCTAGTAGTTTAGATGCAGACCTTGCTGTGCCACTTTAAATATAATCCATATAATGGTTACTTTTACGTCTGGATAAAATCATTTTGTATCATAAAAGTACAATCTGACATGCTTGATAGTATTTAATTTTCTCTTTTAAAAGCCAGTCTTAGATTGACTATCCATTGGTAATTCATCTCTCATTATCAGAAGACAAATATTTTAGTTTAGTGAGACAAAAAGTCCCATTGATAGTACTTCAGTTTCTCTTATGACCTGATAGCACAAGACTATCTATTTTCACTCTGCCTCCCAAAGACAAAAACAGTAATTTGTTTCCAGGAAGTTGTGAAAATTGAATAAAGTATTTTAAAAATGCTTATGTGTATGTGTATATATATATACATATGTATATTCATATATACATATTCACACACATACGCACACACACACATATATGACACTGCAGGAGAATTTACACAAATATAAAGCACATATGCAGGCATACCTTAGAGATAGTACAAATACAGTTCCAGATCACTACACACACACTCACACACAATTGGCCTCCCTTATCTAGAGTTTTACATCTGCAGAGTCAGCCAATTTTGCTGATTAAAAATATTCAGAAAGAAAACAATACAAAAATAACAATACAAAATATTTGAACAATGGATTAAGATGGCAGGATAGGAAGTAGGACTATCTTGCAGCTCCTGATCAGGCAGACAGAGCACTGCACAGAGACTCACAACAAGAAATACCACCTCCAATAAATACCACAACAACATACAAGGAAAGCTGGGAGAATCCACAGAACCTTTGAAGGAACTGGATCACCCGTGCTAGCTCACTAAGATGCCAATAAAATGTGAGTCTACTTGCTTTCTCAGCATGGAGGCTGGTGGTCTGGGACAAGTTCTCAGCCATGGTCACTGGCTGCCTGGAAATAGACTCCTTGCTGTTATGGGGTCACAGTGATAGTAAGACTGGACCTTTAGGACTTCAGGCTGCATGGGAATGGGGTGAGGGCTATGACTGCCAGCTTTCCCCTAATTCCCTGGAGACCTGTGTGACTCAGCAAAAGCAGCCATATCCCCCTGGGAACATAAGTCCATTGGCCTGAGAACCACGCCCCGATGTCTCCCAGCAGGAAGCCATGCCCAAGGAGAGTCTGAGCTCAGACAGGCCTATCCCTGCCCCCACCTGGTGTTCTTTCTCTACCCTCCCTGGCTTCCAAAAACAAAGGACATAATCTCTAGGGAACTCTATAGCCCCAGCCACCACCTATTCCTTTCTATACAACAGCAGTTGATCTGCCCTTAAAAGTGTGACAAAGCTGGAGGCATCACACAATCTGACTTCAAACTATATTACCAGGCTACAGTAATCAAAACAGCATGGTACTGGTACTAAAACAGATATATAGAACAATGGAACAGAACAGAGGCCTCAAAAATAATGCCACACACCGACAACTATCTGATCTTTGACAAACCTGACAAAAACAAGCAATGGGGAAAAGATTGCCTATCCAATAAATGGTGTTTGGAAAACTGGCTAGCTATATGTAGAAAACTGAAACATCTTATATGAAAATTAACTCAAGATGGATTAAAGATTTAAACATCAGACCTAAACCATAAACACCCAAAGAAAACCTAGGCAACACATTTCAGGACATAGGTATGAGCAGACTTAATGGCTAAAACACCAAAAGCAATGGCAACAGAAGCCAAAATAGACAAATGGGATTTAATTAAACTAAAGAGCCTCTGCAAAGCAAAATAAACTATCATCAGAGTAAACAGGCAACCTACAGAATGAGTGGAAATTTTGCAGTCTACTCACACTTCTATGTAGAAAAAATGGATAAATTCCTGGACACATATACCCTCCCAAGATTAAATTAGAAAGATGTCAGATCCCTAAATAGATCAATAACAAGTTCTGAAATTGAGGCAGTAATTAATAGCTTACCAACCAGAAACAAGCCCTAGTCCAGATGGATTCACAGCTGAATTCTACCAGAGGTAGAAAAAGGAGCTGGTACCATTCCTTCTGAAAATATTCCAAACAATAAAAATAGAGGGACTCCTCCCTAAATCATTTAATGAGTCCAGCATCACCCTGATACCAAAACCTGGGAGACACACACACACACACACACACACACACACACACACACACACACACAAGATAATTTCAGACCAATATCCCTGATGAATATCAGTGCAAAAATCCTCCGTGACATACTGGCAAACTAAATCCAGTATCACAACAAAGAGCTTATCCACCACAATCAACTCAGCTTCATCTGCAAGGCTGGTTTAACATATGCAGATCAATAAATGTAATACATCACATAAACAGAACCAATGACAAAAACCACGATTACCTTAACAGATGCAGAAAAGGCCTTTGATAAAATTCAACACCCCTTCATGCTAAAAACTCTCAATAAACTAGGCATTGATGGCACACATCTAAAAATAATAAAAGCTATTCATGACAAACCAACAGCCAATGTCATACTGAATGGGCAAAAGGTGGAAGCATTTCCTTTGAAAACCGACACAAGATGAGAATTTCCTCTCTCACCACTCCTATTCAACATAGTATTGGATGCTCTTGCCAGGGCAATCGGGCAAGAGAAAGAAATAAAGGGTATTCAAAACAGAAGAGAGGGAGTCAAATTGTCTCTGTTTATAAACACATAATTGCATATTTAGAAAACTCCATCATCTCAGCTGATAAACTCCTTAAGCTGATAAGCAACTTCAGCAAAGTCTCAGGATAAAAAAAATCAATGTGCAAAAATTACATGCATTTCTCTATACCAATAATAGAGAGCCAAATCATGAGTGAACTCCCATTCATATTTGCTACAAAGAGAATAAAATACGTAGGAATACAACTCACAAGGGATGTGAAAGACCTCTTCAAGCAGAACTACAAACCACTTCTCAAAGAAATAAGAGAGGACACAAATGGAAAAACATTTCATACTTATGAATCTGAAGAATGAATATTGTGAAAATGGCCATACTGCTCAAAGTAATATATAGATTCAATGCTATTTCCATCAAGTTACCATTTACTTTATTAACAAAATTAGAAAAAAACTATTCTAAATTTCATATGGAGCCAAAAAGGAGGCAATGGTAACCAAAACAACATGGTAATGGTACCAAAGCAGATATATAGACAAATGGAACAGAACAGAGGCCTCAGAAATAATGTCAAACATCTACAACCATCTGATCTTTGACAAACCTGACAAAAACAAGCAGTGGGGAAAGGATTCCTGGTTTAATAAATTGTGTTGGGAAAACTGGCTAGCCATATGCAGAAAACTGAAACTGGACCCCTTTCTTACACCTTACACAATAATTAACTCAAGATGGATTAAAGACTTAAACATAAGACCTAAAACTATAAAACTGTAGAAGAAAACTTCAATAATACCATTTGGGACATAGGCATAGGGAGTGACTTCATGACTAAAACCCCAAAAGCAATTACAACAAAAGCAAAAGTTGACAAATGGAAGCTAACTAAACTGAAGAGCTTCTGCACAGCAAAAGAAACTATTATCAGAATTTTATCAGAGTGAACAGGCAACCTACAGAATTGGAGAAAATTTTGGCAATCTATTCATCTGACATAGGGCTAATATCCAGAACCCACAAGGAACTTAAACAAATTTACAAGAAGAAAACAAACAACCCCATCAACAAAGTGGGCAAAGGAAATGAGCAGATACGTCTGAAAAGAAGAAATTTATGCAGCCAACAAACATGAAAAAATGCTCATCGTCACTGGTCGTTAGAGAAATGCAAACCAAAACCACATTGAGATACCAACTCATGCCAGTTAGAATGGTGATTATTAATTAGTCGGGAAACAACGGATGCTGGAGAAGGTGTGAAAAGGAATGCTTTTACAATATTGGTGGAAGTATAAATTAGTTCAACCATTGTGGAAGACAGTGTGGCGATTCCTCAAGGATCTAGAACCAGAAATACCATTTGATCCAGCAGTCCCATTACTGGGTATATACCCAAAGGTGTATAAATCACTCTACTATAAAAACACACGCATATGTATATTTATTGCAGCACTATTCACAACAGGAAATACTTAGAACCAACCCAAATGTCCATCAATGATAGACTGGATAAGGAAAATGTGGCACATATACACCATGGAATACCATTCAGCTATAAAAAAGAGTGAGTTTATGTCCTTTGCAGAGAGATAGATAAAGCTGGAAACCATCATTTCCAGCAAACTAACACAGGAACAGACAGCCAAACACTGCATGTTCCCACTCATAAATGGCAGTTGAACAATGAGAACACATGGACACAGGGAGGGGCTCAGTCACACACTGAGGCCTGGCAGGAGGCTGGGGACAAGGGTGGGATAACACTGGGAGAAATACCTAAATACCTAATGCTGATGGGTGCAGCAAACCACCACGGCACATGTATACCTATGTAACAAACCCACACGTTCTGCACATGTGTTTCAGAACTTAAAGTATAATAATAATTTTTAAAATACATAATTATTGTTAAACAGAAGAAATAAATTTTGAAAGATCAATAGTAAAGCAACTTGACTCTAGTTAATGATGACATACTGTATTCTTGAAAAATGTAAAGAGAGTGAATGCTATGTGCTCTTACTACCAAAATGATAACTATGTGATGTAACACACTTGTAAACTGGCTAGATTTAACTATTTCACGATGTATATATACTTCAGTCATGTTGTATACAATAAAATCATTTAATGTTATCTGTCATTTAAAAAAATTGTATATATATACAGTTGATCCTTGAACAACACAGGTTTGAACTGCACAGGTCCATTTATATGTGGATTTTCTTCAGTAAACATATTAGAACACTTTTTAGAGATTTAAAAAAGATTAAAACTCACAAACTGCAGCCTAAAGTTATCAAAAATGTAACAAAATTGTTAGATACGTCATGAATGCATAAAATACATGCAGTACTAGTCTATTTCTTCCTATCATAAAATATATAAAAATCTGTTATAAATTATTAATATTTATCAAACCATATGCACACAAACACTTTCAGACCATCCATGGTACCATTCACAGTTGGGAGAAATGTAAACAAACATAAAGGTACAGTATGAAATTGTTACTGCATAAAATTGACTTCAGTTCATACTATACTTCTGTAATAATTTAACAGCCACCTCCTGTTGCTATTGTGATGATCTCCCATTGCGAGTATCTGCTTAAAACACTGTGAGACACTCACCATGGTCACGTGAGTACTTCATCTTTCCAGTAAATTACATTTTGCAGTAAAAAGTGATTTCTTGAAGTTCTCATGTGTATTTTTTAATCATGTGCAGTGCAATACCATAAACCTTGAGTAACACCATGGGACCAAAATTAAGTGCCACTAATGATGCTGGAAGTGTTCCCAAGAACCAGAGAAAAGTCATGACAATACAAGAAAAAGTTGAACTGCTTGATATGTACCATAGATTTAGGTCTGCAGCTATAGTTTCCTGTCATTTCAGAAATCTGTAATTTTAAAAATGGACAAAATAAACTTATGATATTAATGAATACAAACATTGCAATACTATAATGTATTTTCTCCTAATTTTTCTAAGATTTTCTTTATTCCAGCTTATTTTATTGTGAAAATACAGCATATAATGCATATTAAATACAAAGTATGTGTAAATTAACCATTTGTATTATCAGTATGGCTTCTAGTCAACAGTAGGCCATTATTAGCAGTTAAGTTTGGGGGTAGTCAAAGGTTATATGTAGATTTTTAACTGTATGGGGATTTGATGACTCTAATCCCTGTGTTGTTTCAGAGTCAAATGTAGATTTAAAAAATTTCTAAATATAACATCAAATAGTTCAACGAGTAGAAAACTAGTTTTCACTGTTAGTGTGATGTGTGATAGTGTTAGTGTGATTGGTTCTATGTTTCAAATTCTTAGTATTTGGATAATAAAAGGATAACTTAACAATGTGAACAGTTTGTTTTCCTGAACCTATGTTTCTTTTTTTAATTCAACATACTCATCATATATAGTGTAATCACAGAGATTTTCTAGACTCTTCTGATGTCACCACATTTTTTACATTTCTATAAATGTAGGTCTATGAGAATTTTTTTACCATATGAAATGTCTGTACAAAGATACATTTCAAAATTTAGATTGAAAAGAAAGTTGGACATGTATTCTATAGTTGGTTTTATAAATCTGGAACATGTCCTTTTTGTTTCTGTATCTTTCTGTATGTCATACCTCTTGCTCCCAAAAAGACATTCTTTAATTTTAAAAATTATTATATTTGTTTTTTATGTAAGAGAACATATTCAAAAATATGGTTGGGGTGATGGGTTAGTATATAGAATTTAAGAAGTTTAACAGTAAAATATAAACAATAGATATAAAATGTTAAGAATGTTTCACCTGGCTAAAGATTTCTTTACGTGCCAAAAGTTTTCAGACTACAATGGTGACTATGAAGTAAGCCAATGATTAAGAGGGAGACAAAAGAAAAAAAAAGGTAAACATAAATGGCAAGGCAGATTGTATTTATTGAAATTCTTTGGAGAGGGAACAAATATAATTTGGGGATAGTGACCATCGGAAAATAAATGTATTCATGTTTACACATTGTTTTCTTCCACATGTCTAATATGCCTAAAATTTAAAAGAAAATAATTTTTTTTAGAAAGATAATATATTTCTTAAATATACAGAAAGTAGTTCTTATGAGATGGGAACCATATACAGCTCTTTCCAGACACAAAGATATGTCCTGCAGATTGTCTTAACATAAAATCTCTAGAGTTTTTGCAATAGTAAAGATATCTGTAAAAGATCCAACTTAGCTCTGAAATCTAAAGAGTTATAAGGAATATTGCTAATGAATAATATATAGTTTAAAAATTGAATATTCGTTTTTGGGTCCACATTAATAAATAATTTGAAAATAATTAAACACACATATATGTAAAGACTAAAACATATACATAGATGCATGCATATCTACATATATCTGCATTATACACAAATATATATATTTAAATATATACTAAAAATATATTTGCTTTTAAAATTATAATTGTGTTATAATTTTAAATTCTTAAGATGTTTCTTAATATGGGTGCCATTTTATTTACAAATTGAAATACACCTTTTTTGGTTTTGTTGGAAGTTGTATATGGAAAGAATAATTAAGAGGAAATGTATATAAAGCACTTTGCTCCCTATGGAGTTTTATTCATATGCTCTAAATAATTTTCCAGAGTGATCCTTATACTTGTAAAATTCATTCACTTAGTATACCTTTTAGATATCACCTGGAATTATTTAAGGTTATTCAGAGTGACATAAATCTACATCTAAGACACTTTTAAGCACATCTTTCACAAAAGAGGACTCATTATTAAGAAACCCCTTGTTTTATGTAATCTGCTTTTGTCAATATATACCCCTGAATAAAGACAAAAAATTGGTTGGAAAAGCATTTCTGGATAATTATTGTATTGTTGATTGTTTATGACTCTACATATTTTATTTTATTTTATTTTATTAAGGTTTACAGATGATATTCTATTTTTATGAGTGTTAGAAAGACCTGGGCTTTTCAAAAGGCTCAAAAATAAGGAAGATCTATTATCTCATTTATTTTTAATTTAAAAGCCTCCTTATTCTTTATACTTAGGACCCCATTTTGGTACTGTCATTAGCAACACACACACACGTACAACTATTTTGAAGGAATGTCTGCCTGTCCATATGTTTTGAAGTGAGAAAAATTAAATTTTTCATACTAATTGTATTTACATTTTTAATTTTTAGAAATACATATTAATTGTGAAGGCAAAAAGGAATTCCTTCCTTTTATATTATTACTTTTTGGACAAGTGAATATTACTGAAAATTTATTGCATTAGAATATTAGTCACTTATCCTCTGACATTTAAAAATGCTAATAAAATAATTATTATTTCATAATAAATGTATTAAGCATAATCAAGTTTCAGATACATTTACTGGAGAATACAAAAGTTTCAGAACAGAATATCCATTTGAAGAGCTATTTTGATTTTTGTCACTTCTAATTAATAACAAATACATTTATCTATATATGTTTATACATTTTATAAATAATATTTTAAGTAGGAACATTAGAAAATGTACAGCAACCTTTTTTTAATTTCTCAATTTAATAATTTTTATGTTGGCCTACCTAGAGTTGAAAATCAATTACTGATTACTTTTATTCAATCATTGTGTTTTTTATGGAACTACTCAAAAATTCATTTTTCCAATTTCTGTTATATAAGCCCTGGTGTAAATATTGTTTTCTGAAAATAATTTTAGGAAGCACCAATAAATTGTTTGGGAATACTTAATGTTACATAAAATTTGATCATATACACAAATAAAATGCAGTTGGAAAACAATTGGATCTAATTCTCCATGCTATTATATAGATAAAGCCCTATGGCAGCATATTTAATGTACTATTGTATATCCATTCTGCTGCACATTTAAGCTGTGGATTCAGTCCACTTTCTTTTATTCTTTAAAAATTCACGAATGTCATAAAAATAAGTATGCCACTCTTTCTAATTTGAAAATATTCATAATTCATTCCAAAATTGCTATGGTTTAATTTGTGGCATTCTTTTAATTGAAAAGGAAAGGCCATGCAGATGACACAGCACACTTAAACACAATTCATTGTGGATTTGCTCAAATTAAGCATGTTCTTTACGAACAAAGAAGACATTCTATAACATTAGTTATGCTTGTAGTTTGAAAGTACTATGAAAAGGGAAATTTGGGGGCTTGTCTATCTTTGGAGAAAAAAAATGTCTGTTTTCTTCCAATAAGAAACACAAACACAAAAATCATATTAATTTTCTTTTCTTCAGTAATCCCACTCCCAGACGATCACCCTATTGAGTAGGGGGGTTTAAACTTCATTATTCTCATTTTAACATTTGATTTACCAACTGATAAAAAAGAATTCTTTAAGCTAACTACACATAAGAAACACGAAAACAAATCCAGTTAGTCTGTCAGTATGTCCACTTATCTGTTTTTTCTCTCTCTTTCATCTTTTCCTTCTCTCTCTCTCTCTCTCTCTCTCTCTCTCTCTCACACACACACACACACACACACACACACACACACACAAACACACACCACTCCATGCAATTTCCTAGGGGTGTGATCTTCTCCTGTGATCCTCCTAACTATGGTGGTCTGATTTCTTGAGGCCTATTTTATAATATAATTTATGTTTCTTGTATGTGTGAAATCTGTCTTCTCTATACTTGCTTCTTTTACTTAAGAATACCAACATTGGCCGGGCACAGTGGCTCATGCCTGTAATCCCAGTACATTGGGAGACTGAGGAGGGTGAATCACCTGAGGTTGAGTTGGAGACCAGCACGGCTAACATGGTGAAACCCTGTTTCTACTAAAAATACAAAAAATTAGCTCTGGGTTGGTGCTCACCTGTAATCCCAGCTTTTCTGGAGGCTGAGGCAGGAGAATTGCACTCCAGCATAGGCAGCAAGAGTGTAACTCTCTCCCCCCCAATAAAAAAAAGAACACCAATACACAAATATTCCCTTTTCTGAGATATATAGATGCTGTAACTTCATTCAGCAGAAAATGAACCTAAAATATTAAAACTCTCATAACACTTCAAGGTAAAAAAACAAATGTCTTAAGGCTTAAGGCAGGAAGACAAATCATTAATAAGAGTAAGAAACTTGGGAAATGAATATTGAAAGACTGGAGAATTGTATAGCCAATAATGTTAACAAGGTGTCATGTAAATAGAATAAAGATTAAATGACTTTTTGATTAATAGTTACTCTGGAACTGGTTAACTGCACTATGTGAACAAGTCCGAAAGGACTGAAAATTTAAATTATTAGAGCAATGAAAAAAGTTACTCCAGTATTCATTATTCAAATAAAAAGAGAACACTGTTAATGGTAACTGAAATATTATAGCACAGAATTTCAACATAATAATTGAATATGGTGGTAGATTTATGAAAAAAACACCCATATAACAAAATTTTGACAGCTTCTAAAACAATATTTCTTGGTTTTCCTTTTCTTTTTCTCACATTCCATGCTTTTCTCTTTAAATCCATTATTTCAGGCAGATGGTATTTGTATGAAGTTTTATGATTTGTCAACAGTTTTTTTTTTTTTTTTTTTTTTTTTTTTTTTTTTTTTTTTTTTTTTTTTTTTTTTTTTTTTTTTTTTTTTTTTTAACAACGTCTTGTTAGTCTTTGGAAAAATGCTCTAATTTGATCACTTTACCAAATTGACCAAAATTTGGTAAATTGTTTGTATGAAACTGAAAAGGACTTACATTCTAATTTAAGCAGAAACTATGAAAAAAATCTGTGAAAGAGGGGTAACAGTTTTCTAAGCATAAAAAAGACAGATTTGATTTGTAATACTCAGTAGCTTTGTCTCATATAATTCTATAGGCCTAGACTCAAAAACTGGCCAGATTTTTACTCATTTCTATCCAGATATGCTATGCAGCTTTGGGATCAATTCTTCGCAGTCTAGGACTGGAAATAAAATGATTCCCAGGCTATAAGATAAAACAAGGGTGGTCAATTAAGCTTTATAAAATGATATTTTTAGAAGATCACAAACCTTTCTTACATAAAAGGATAATTTTTTGCAACTTTTTTCACTATAAATATATATATATATATATATATATATAAATGAAATGTATATATATAAAATAAAAATTAAAGATAAATATGTCAGAATGTTTTGATTTATGAGCTGGTGACTGCTATTGATAATTTATACATCAACAATTAAAAATTGACTATTTGGCAAAACATTTAGGAAACAGTGCAATATTACAAGTTTTTGAGTTGAATGAAACCAGAACTCTAAATTCAGGATTATTGCTTTCTACCAGTATAGCTTCAAACTCTTTGCATCATTAACCATCTTATCTATCAAAACCACAGCTAAAGTACCTGGCCTGTGGAATGGTTGAATGAGTTAATTAATCTACAATGTATGAAAGCACATTTTCTTTTTCATAGCATGATATAGTAACATATATGTCTATAGAGCAATATTTGTGTTTCCAAAGCTGTAATGCGGATAATGCAGATACATACAGCTTAGTTCACAGCATCCGAGTCCTTTTGAATATGTAGACAGATTTTCTAAGAAGAACAGGTACAAACAACCCAAACTGCGAAGACTGCAATACATACATACCTCTTCAATGTTCAAACACAGAGGAACATCCATAAGTATCAAAACCATTCAGGAAAATATGACCTCTGCAAGTGAACTACCTTACTAGGGACCAATCCTGGAGAAATAGAGATATGTGATCTTTAGGTCAGAGAATTCAACATAGCATTTTGAGGAAAGTCAAAGAAATTCAGCATAACACAGAGATAGTATTCTGTATTCTACCAGACTATTTTAACAAAGAGATTGAAATAATTAAAAGAATCAAGCAAAATACAGTAGCTCAAAATTGCAATTGATATGCTAAAGAATGCATTAGAATCCTTTAATAGCAGAATGGATCAAGCAGAAAAAAGAATAAATGAGCTTTTAGTTTTAAATACAGAGAAGACAAAAGAAATGAAAAGAATAAAAAACAATAAAGCATGCATACAAGATCTAGAATATAACCTCAAAAGGAAAATTTTAAGAGTTATGGCCTTAAAAAGGAGATAGAGAAAGAGATTACGTAGAACGTTTATTCAAAAGGATAGTAAAAAAGAAAGTCCCAAACCTGAAGAAAGACACCCATATCCAAGTACAGGAAGGTTATGAAACATCAAGTAGATTTAACACAAAGAATACTACCCCAAGGCATTTATTAAGCAAACTCCCAAAGGTCAAGAAGAATAAAGAAAGACTCCTAAAAGCAGTACAATTAAAAAAGAAAAAAAAGAAATAAAATACAATGGAGGTCCAGTGTATATGGTAGCTGACTTTTCAGTGGAAATCTTACAGACAGGACAGGAGGGAGTGGCATGATATATTTATGTTGCTGAAGGAAAAATACTTTTACCCAAGAATAGTATATCCAGGAAAAAGTTCCTTTTCAAAAAAGTTCAAACATAAAAGAGAAATATAGAATTTTCCAGACCAAAAAGAAAAAAAGAAAAAAGAAAAAACGCTGAGGAATTTCATTAACACCAGATCTGTCCCACAAGAAATGGTAGAGAGTAATTCAATAAGAAAATAAAGGATGTTAATGAGCAATCAGAAATTATTGTAAAGTGAAACTCTCCTGTAATAATAAATACAAAGAAAAACAAGACTATTATTACACTGTAATTTTGATACATATACTACCTTAAGTAGAAAGACTAAATAATGAAAAAATCAAAACTAACAACTAGAACAACTTCTCAAGACATAGAAAGTACAATAATACATAAATAGTAAAAAGAAAAAGATAGAAAACAAAAGATATTGTTAACATATAGAGTTTTTATTAGTTAACTTTACACTTGTCTATGAAAATATTTTAAAATTGTTATCAGATTAAAATGATCGGTTGTAAGACAATATTTAAAAGCCTTATGGTAATTTCAAATCAAAACACATACCATGTTTTTACAAAAAATGAAAAGCAAGGAATTTAATTATATTACAAGAAAAATATCACCTTTACTAAATGGAAGACAGGAAGAAGAAAAAAAAAGTGAAGAGAATGCCACAAAATGACCAGAAAAACAAATAACAAAATGAAAGTAATAACTTCTCACCAATAATAACATTGATTGTAAATCAACTAAATTTTCCAGTTAAAGTTGTAGAGTGGTCGAATGGATTAAAAAAACCATAAAGGCCTAATGATCTGTTATTAACAAGAAATACATTTCATTCATAATGACCTTCGTAGGATAAAAATAGAGGAATGTAACATATTCCATGCCAGTAAACACAGAAAAAGAGCAGAAGTAGGTATATCTGTATCAGACAAAATGGGTTTCAAGAATCTATAAAAAGAGACATATAAGTTTACCACATAACAATAAAGGGGTCAATTTAGAAAGATGATATAATAATGTTAAATATATATGTTCTGAACACTAGAGCACCGAGATATATAAATAAAATATCATTAGAGTTAAAGAGACAGGCAGACCCCAAGACAATAATAGCTGGATACCACACTTTCAGCACTGGGCAGATCATCTAAACAGAAAATTAGCAACAACAAAAATCAGACTTAATATGCACTATGGAACAAACATACCTAAGAAATATTTAAAGATTTCATCCAACAACTACAGAACACACATTCTTTTTCTCAGCACATGGATCATTCTGAAAGACAGAACATATGTTAGGTCACAAAACAAGTTTTAAAACATTGAAAAAAATTGAAATACTGTCAATCAAACATCATCTCTAACCACAATGCAATAAAACTAGCAATCAACAGTGAAGAATTTTGATAAGATTACAAACACATAGAAATTAAACAATATGTTCCTGAATGACCAGTGGGTCAATGAAGAAATAAAGAAGGAAATTTAAAATATCTAATGAAACACATGATAATGGAAACATCACATACGAAAATGTATGGGCTACAAAGAAGCACTACTAAGAGGAAATATTATAGTCATAAATATCTACATAAAAAGAAGAAAGACTTCAAAAACAACTTAATGATGCACCTTAAAGAACTGAAAAAGTAGTAACAAACAAATCCTCAAATTAGTAAATGAAAAGAAGTAATAAAAATCAAACAAAAATAAATGAAATTGAAATGAGGAAAATAACTTTCTACAAAAAGTTCTACAACATTTTTCTACAAAACGTTCTACAAAACAAAAAAAATTTGTTTTATTAAAAAGTAAAAAAAAAAATGAAAAACTGGTATCCAGATTAACAAAAAAAAAAAAAAAAAAATGGAATGAGAGAGAAAGACCCAACAAATGAAATCAGATATGAAAAAGGAGACATTACAACTGAAACTGGAGAAATTCATTAGTGGATAATTAATGGGTACAATGAGCAACTACATGCAAATAAATTGTAAAATCTTGAAGGAACAGGCATATATAACCTACTAAGATTGAACCATGAAGAAATCCAGAACCTGAGCAGACTAATAACAAATAACAAGATTGAAGCTATAATAAAAAGTTTTACGGTAAAGAAAAACCTGGGACCCGATAACTTCATTGCTGAATTCTCCCAAACACTTTAAGAACTAATGTCAACCCTACTCAAACTATTCCAAAAAATAAAGGAAAAAGGAATAATTCCAAATTAATTCTATGAGAACTGTATTACCCTGACACCAAAACTAGACAAAGATGAATCCAAAAAAAAAAAAGAAAGAAAACTATAAGCAATAGCTCTGATGAATATTGATGCAAAAATTATAAAAAAAAACAAAACTGCCAAACCAAGTTCAACAATACATCTAAAAGATCATTAATAATGACCAAATGATATTATGCCTGAGATGCAAGGATGTTTCCACATATGCAAATCAAATTTCAACAAATTGAAAACCATATGATAATTTCAATTGATGCTGAAAAGCATTTGATAAAGTACAATATTCTTTCATTATTTTAAAAAAAATGCACAAAAGCTAGGTACAGAAGAAATACACTTCAACATAATAAAATCTATATAAAACAGACCCACAGCTATTATACTGAATGGAAAAAACTGAAAGCCTTTCCTCTAATATTTGAAATACAACAAAGATGTCTCTTTTCACCACCATTGTACAACATAGGAGTTGAAGTCCCAGCTAGAACATTCATATAAGAGAGAGAAATAAAGGGCATCCAAATTGGAAATGAAAAAGTCAAATTATCTCTATTTGCAGTTGATATTATCTTATAGTTGGAGAAATTAAAAGATTGCAAGAAAACTATTAGAACTAATAAACATATTCAATAAAGTTGTAGGATAGAAACTCAACATACAAGAATCAGTAGTACTTGTGCATGCCAACAGTGAACAATCTGAAAAAAATAATAATCTCATTTATAATAGCTACAAATAAAATATAAGATACCTAGGCATTAACAAAATAAGTGAAAGATCCCTACAATGTAAACTATAAAACATTGATGCAAGAAATTGAAGAAAATACAAAAAAAGGAAGCACATTCCATATTCATGTTTTAGAAGAATCAGTATTATTAAAATGTCCATACTACATAAAGTACTCTGCAGATTCAATGCCATCTCTATGAAAATACCAATGACATTCTTCACAGAAATAAAAGAAACATTTGTAGAATTTATGCAGAACCATAGAAGACCCAGAATAGTCAAAGCTATACTAAGCAAAAATAATAAAATTGGAGGAATCATGTTACCTGACTTCAAATTATCCTACAGAGCTTTAGTAATAAAAATAAATAAAAATTGGATAGTATGGTATGGTACTGCCATAAAAACAGAAACATAGACCAGTGTAACAGAATAAATAACCTAGAAATAAATTCATACATCTACAGGAACCTCATTTTTGACAAAGTTTCCAAGAATATACATTGGGGAAAGGACGGTCTCCTCAATAAATGGTGTTGAGAAAACTGAATGTTCACATGCAAAGAATGAAACGACTCTATCTCTTGCCATATATAAAAATAAACTCAAAATGTATTAAGACCTGAAACTACTAAGAGAAGACTTTGGGGAAGCTCTCTAGGGCACTGGACTGGACAAAACTTCTTTAACAAAATCCTACAGGCACAGGTAACCAAAGCAAAAACAGACAAATTGGATTATATCAAGTTTAAAACCTTCTGTACAGCAATGAAAATAATCAACAAAGTGAAGACACAACCCACAGAAAGAGAGAAAAACTTGACAAACTACCCAACTGACAAGAGATTAATAAATAGAATATACAAGGATCTCAAACAACTCCAAGGGAAAAAATTTAATAATCCAATTAAAAATGGGCAAAGGGGCAGGGTGTGGTGGCTCAAACTTGAAATCCTAGCACTTTGGGAGGCCAACGTAGGCAGTTCACCTGAGGTCAGGAGTTCAAGACCAGCATGGCCAACATGGTAAGACCTTGTCTCCACTAAAAATACAAAAATTAGCCATGTGTGGTGGTGCACGCCTGTGACCTCACCTACTAGGGTGGCTGAGGCAGGAGAATCACTTGAACCTCGGAGGCAGAGGTTGCAGTGAGCTGAGATTGTGCCATTGCACGTTAGCCTGGGTTAGAGAGCCAAAGACCCTCCCCCCCAAAAAAAACAAGATTGGCATGGACATTTCTTAAAAGAAGCCAGACTTTTGAGAAACGAAGCAAGAAAGGGGAACAGGTATATGAGAAGGTGCTCAACGTCATTGGTCTTCAGAGAAATTCAAATCAAAACCACAGAGATATCATTTCTCTCCAGTTATAATGACTTTTATCCAAACGACAGGTCATAACAAAATGCTGGCAAGGATATGGAGTAAAGGGACCCCTCATACTGTGTTGGTGGGAAGATAAATTAGTAGAATCACTATGGGTTAATAGTTTGGAGATTCCTCAAAAAATGAAAAATAAAGCCACCATATGATCCAGCAATCCCACTCCAAGGTGTATATCCCAAAGAAAGAAAAATGGCATATCAAAGAAGTGTCTGCATGCCCATGTTTATTTCAGTATTATTCACAAGAGCCACGTTTTGGAAGCAGCCTATGTATTGATCAATAGGTGAAGGGATAAATAAAATGTGGTACATATATACGATGGAGTATTATTCAGCCATAAGAAGAATGAGATCCCAACATTTGCAGCAGCATGAATAAAATTGGTGGTAGTTAATTTAAGTGAAATAAGCCAGGCACAGAAAGACAAATTTTGTATGTTCTCATTTAATTTTGGGAGCTAAAAGTTAAAACAATTGAACTCATGCAGATAGGTAGTAGAAGGATGGTTACCAGAGGCTAGGAAGGGTAGTTGGTGGTGAGGGAAAGAAGGGAATGGGGGATAATAAGACCTACTATTTGAAAGCACAAGTGGGTAAGTAAAATTAACTGTATATTTTAAAATAACTTAAAGAGTGTAATTAGATTGTTTATATCTCAAAGAATAAATGCTTGAGGGGATGTATACTCCATTCTCCATGATGTGCTTATTTCATTTTGAATGCTGGCAGCAAAATATCTTATGTACCCCATAAATATACACATTTACTAGGTACTCACAAAAATCAAAAATAAAGAAATAGAATAAACAAGACCTAATATTTGCTAGCACAACAGAATAACTATAGTAAAAATTAATGTTATTGTTAATTTAAAATTGCTAACAGTATAGTTTATTGCTTAAAACACAAAGAACAAGTGTTTGAGGTGAAAGATACCCTATTTATCCTGATATGATTATTATGCATTGCAGGCATGTATCAACAAATCTCATGTAACCCATAAATATATATATCTACCATGTACCTACAATAATAAAAAATATATTTAAAAAACAGTAAAGGAGAAAACAACATTAGAATGAAACTGTCATACATTTTGACTCCAAGATGTCGACTAACATTGAGTCGTATGGATTAATACATTGGAGACATTTATCTTTCTTTAACAACACTATTTCTTATTGTTTATTAGATTTCGTAAGTTTATCATGTTTTTATTTAATGAGGGAATAATTTAGAATTAATTTTATTGCAAGTGGCTTTATGAATAACGCTTTCAATAATAGGTAGTAATGTAGTTTCTATTATCCTTTGGGTTCATCTGAAAAACAGCATGTATTTCATCCATGTTTTTATGATAAATAACAATAAAACAATTCAGGAAAATAAATTAAAAAGAAAGAAAGAAATATTAACACAAGGCCTTCAGGTGAAAATGAAAAAGCTTTAGAAAGTAACTAAAGAACAAACCAAAAAATAAAGAATACTGGAAAATGTACCTATACTGGTAAATGCAAAAGACAGTATATACTAAATATTTGCTCTATAATTCCTTTATAGATATATAATTTAAGAAACTAATGCATAAACAGTAATTATAGATAAGTATTCATAAGAATACAGTCCATAAATGTTCAATGCAGGACTGTAACAGTATAAAGAGGGAGTGTCAGAGATGTATAAGGGCCGAGTTTTGTATACCATTGTAGCAAAGGTGGTGATAACAGAAAGTTTTATAAACTTATTTTGTAAATTCATGAATTATTTACAAATATATGAAAGTAAAATATCACATCCTTAACGAGTGAATCTTATTATCCATCCACATTTTCCCCGTCCTTCATCACCAACTACCCTTCTCAGCCTCTGGTAAGCATCCTTCTACTATCGGTCTCCATGAGTTAAACTGTTTTAACTTTTAGCTCACAAAGATAAGTGAGCACAAATGAAGTTTGTCTTTCTGTGCCTGGCTTATTTCACTTAAATTAAGGACCACCAGTTTCATCCATGTTGTTGCACATGACAGGATCTCATTCTTCTTATGGCTGAGCGATACTCCATCATATATATGTACTACATTTTATCTATCCCTTCATCTGTTGAGGGATACATAGGCTGCTTCCAAAACTTGGCTCTTGTGAATAATACTGCAATAAACATGGGCGTGCAGACACCTCTTTGACATACGGATTTTCTTTCTCTGAGGTATGTAATTTGGAGTGGGATTGCTGGATCATATGGTGACTTCATTTTTCATTTTTCAAGCAATCTCCATAAATTAAAAAGTTTTTTCGTAATTCTTAATGAAATTTCTAAAAAAATTCTAAACCATAAATAGATGTAAAATAAAATGAGAAAGGAATAAAAATGGTATACTGTAAAAATTAAATACCAAAGAAAGCAGCAATGAGGCAATTGAGGAACCAAACATGTATAATATACAAAAAAAAAAAAAAAAAAAAAAAAAAAAAAAAAAAAAAAATGGCCAAAGTGCTTCCTGATGTATAAATTAAAATGCAGATAACTTAAACTGATAAATAACAGTGAATTTAAATATATATATATATTTAATATATATTTATATATTATATATACGCACAATATATATATACAATTATATATATATACAATTTATATATATATGCAATTTATATAAATACGCATATATATACATACACATACATATATATATATATATACACACACACACATACAACTACCTGCTGTCTACAAAAGACTCACTTTAGATCCAAAGACAGATTATTGACAATAAAAGAATGAATATATATATCATGGAAACTGTAACAGAAAGAGAGCAGAAGTGGCTATCCTCATACCAGAAAAAAATGGACTTTAAATAAAAAATTGCCACAAGGTAGAAATGACATTACACAGAGAGAAAAGCCACATTCTTCAAGAAGATATAACAATTATAAGCAGACACACCTAAAAAAGGAGCTCCAAAATATATGAAGGAAAAAGTTAACAAAACTCAAAAGTGAAATAGACAGTTCTACAATAATCACTGGAGATTTCCATACCCTATTTTAAGTAACAAATAGAACAAGATAGAAGATAAACACGAAAATAAAATATTTGAATAACTTTGTAAAACAAGTAGACCTAACAGACACTTCAGCCAAAGTCACCAAAGTATGCATATTCTCAGATGCACATGGAAAATTTTCCAGTTTAGGCCACAGAGAAACTGTCAGTAAATGTAAGTTTTTGAATTATACAAATTATTTTATCTGACTATAATAGAATGAAACTGTGATCAAGAACAGAAAAAAGTGGAAAATTTACAAATATACAGAAAATAAGACATCAAGTACCTAAACAACCAGTGGGTCAAAGAAGAAATCACAAGCTAATATCTTACTCCATTGTGCAAGAATGAAAGCCTTCCTCTAAGGTCAGAAATAAGACAAAAATGACCACTGGGCCAAATCTATTCAGCATTGTAGTAGAAGTTCTAGAAGGAATAATTAGGCATTACAAAGTAATAAAACTTATCCAAAGTGGAAAAGATGGTCTGGGCATGGTTGGTCACACCTATAATACCAGCACTTTGGGAGGCAGGCAGATAACTTGAGGTCAGGAGTTTGAGACCAGCCTGGTCAACATGGTGAAACCCTGTCTCTCCTAAAAATACAAAAATTAGCCAGACGTGGTGGTGCATGCCTGTAATCTCAGCTACTGGAGGGGCTGAGGCAAAATAATTACTATAACCCAGGAGATAGAGGCTGCTGTGAGCCAAGATTACACCACTGCACTCCAGCCTGGGAAACAGAGTGAGACTCAGTCTCACACATACACACACACACACAGTGGAAGAGATGAAGCTATTATTAAAATTTATCTTTATTTTCAGATGATTTATCTTACATATAGAAAATATACAAAGAAAAATATGACTAGCCGTGGTGGTTTGTACCTGTAATCCCAGCACTTTGGGAGGCCAAGACAGGTGGATCACCTGAGGTAGGAGTTCAAGATCAGCCTGGCTAAAATGGTGAAATCCCATCTCTACTAAAAATGCAAAAATTAGTTGGGCATAGTGGCTGGTGCCTGTAATCCCAGCCACTCGGGAGGTTGAGGAAGGAGAATCAGTTGACCTAGGAGACGGAGGTTGCAGTAAGCCGAGATTGCACCATTGCACTCCAGCCTGGGTGACAAGAAAGAGACTCGTCTAAAAAAAAAAATTTCAAATACTCAATGAAGATATGAAAAGATAATTAACTTAATTAGTCATCAGGGACATGCAAAATAAACCCACAATGACATTATACTTTATACCCATACCCAGTATAGTCATCCAATAGAATGATTATAATAAAAAAAAAGTCAGATTATAAATGTTGGTGAGGATAAATATGTGTAGTAATTAGAATACTTACAGCTTGTTCGTGGGAAAGTAAAATGATTCAGCCACTTTGGAAAATAACTGGAAATTCAATTAAAATGTAAACACAGTATTACCACTTGATCCAGTAATTCCCTTTTTGGCATATACCTAAGAGAAATGGAAATATAGATAGATATATGCATGCAAAACCTTGTACATGAATATTTATGGTAGCAACGGTCAATAACAGTCAAAAGATGTGAAGAACCCAAATTTCCACCAATGAATGAAATAGAACAAAATGTGGGATTTTCCTGTAGTGTAATATTATTTGACTGTAAAAATAATAAGCACTGATGCATACTATGTCATGAATGCACTATGAAAACATTAAGTAAAAGAAGGTAGTTATACAAGATTATGTATAATATAATTTCACTTATAAAAATGGCAAGAATAGGAAAACCTAAAGACGGAAAGTAGATTACTGTTGATGTGTGGCTGGGAAGTTGGGAAACTGGTATGTAATATCTAAAGAGTATTGGCTTTCCTTCTGAGGTAATGAAATATTTTAAATTTGATCATCATTATGATTGTACAACTCTCTGAACATATTAAAAAATATGTACACTTCAAATCAGTAAATTGTTGCATCCTACAACCTCCTAAAATCTTACTACTTCGAGTAAAATTTAGCAAATCTATTACATTTTCTCCATAGATAATGCTGCTGTCTGCAGATTAAAATACTTTCTCCTTTTATTTTAAAATGAATGTATTTTTAAACTATCTTATTATACTTATAATAGCCACAAGCAAAATATTGAATAGAAATAATGAAATATATGTGTCCTTTTCCTGATTTTAAGGGGAAAACATTCAGTCATTTACTATTATGATGTTAAATACGGAGTTTATATAGATGTTTATATCAGACTGAGGAAGTTCTTTTCTGCTAGTTTGCAGAATGTTTTTGTCAACACTGGATTTTGAATTTTGTTTTTTTTCTGCATTTATGAAGTAGGTTGATATTGGCTACCATGAATCAAAAGCATTTTTCTAGCTCTTTGGAGCTAGATATAGGATCATCTTCACTTCAATCACATATTATGTAATTAGATATCTGAACAAAATTAATGGAGATAATGGTATTGGATTTTGGGTCGGAACCAATAGCATTTATTCACCTAACTTTCATCTGAAGCCGCTTTACTTCCCCAAACTTACCTAGCCAAAATTTATGTGTCCAGAATATGTTATTTTAGGCCTCTCTGCCTCTGAATATTCTGTTAAATATGTTCAACTTACACATTTTCAGTATCTCCATTTTTGTGATATAGGCATGCTTCAAAACTCAAAAATAATTTAAATGTATTAGCATAATTTTTATATGAAGAGTTACTAGCCCCCTTTTTAGGCTTCCATATAAAGACACAAACACAGTATTCTTTTTGATGTAACCCATTGATACTAATATGTATACTATTTGGGGAGTTGGGGTCAAGGCAGCACAGCAGTAACCAGGAGCTATTTAATATTTTTCAGAATGTTCAAAATTTTTCTATGTCCTTGGGTCTATTATTATGCTAGGTCATTCAGAACCATACTTTACAGAGTAACATGTAAAATTCAAAAAGATATGAAATTAGGAAACTTTTTAAGAGGAAACAAAAAATACATTTTTAGAGGCACTGGAATCTAACTAGAAAATCACTACATATATTTTATTCTTATTAGTTTTGATAGAAATCACTTATTAAATGATATTGTCTCATAACCAAATTTATGAGAATATAAACATTTCTTTTTGGATTAAATATTAAACTAAGTATAGTCAATGGTAAGTGCCTATTGTGGAGAAAGTACCTGTAGTAATTAGTTTACCTTCAGCACTGAATTTTATTTTTCCTCTTTTACACCTTTACGAATTATCTAAATGAGGGATTTAACAGTGAAGTAATATGATTCTTACGTGACTTGAAGAACAAAGTTTCTAAGTAACGAAATCACAGTCAAATATGAAATAAAATCATGGATTTTAGAGACTATCCTGGTGACTAATCTGTATATGTCAGAAATGATAATATATGAAAGATCTAGAGAAATGATAAACATTTCACAAAGAAAGGTGGCTAAACACCACCAACAGAAGAAACAAATACATGAATATAACAATAAATACAAAATGGAGAGATGTATTTAGAATGGAAATTGATATTGTTGTTGATGATACCACAGCTGCAATATTGTGTTAATTCTGGGGCACTTTAATCTCAAGCATGTGTAGTAATGCTGGAAAGAGTCCAGGAAAAAAAAATAAAAGTGAATAATGAGAAGGGGAGTCTTATTTATGGGGGAAGATTAAAGCAGTGTAAAATTTATAGCTGGCTAAGGGAATATGAAAATGAGCTGCAAATATTTGAAAGATGCAAATAACAAGTAGAAAAAGAATTCTGGAGGAGGAAAAAGAATTAGAGGCAATGCAATCTGAATGAAAAGTGGCAGGATTATTTATGTCAAGTAAAGATTAAAACACACACATAACTTCCAGCAGAATTACTAAACAGAAGCACAGTCTTTCTCCTTAAGCATTAAATGCCCTTCTGCATAAAACAGTGAAATGTGTTATTTTATGGATTATCCATGTATTGGCAGGCAGAGAGTGTAAATTACTTCATCAAAACGAGAATGAAAAGACACATGATATATTTTCTGATTCACTGTTTGAATCTATTGAGTAAGACTCCATTTTTTCTCTTGATTTGAGAATGTAAAGGCATATTTTCTGTTTTTAAATTTTTCACGTAAGAAGTGATTGAGACTGGCTCACCATTAAAACCATAAGCAAGCAAAAAAGCTGTGCCAAGCAAAGCTGAAAATACAGAAAAGCTTTGCCAAGATGTTGCTCACAGAGGAGAGGATGAATGATTGTCATTTAAGTAGAATCACAGATGGTAGCTACTTAAATATAGTATTTCAATATGTACATCTGTGGAGCTGGACTCTCAGTTCCTTGAATTCTTCTCCAATTACGTTGTCTAACAAGATGCATTGACAATCCAGCCCTATGTATATTTTGTAGAATTCCTAATTACTATTTACACACCCTAAAAAATTGATTTGAAGTGTTTCATGCTTTTATTGTCTCCTCCAGTATTTACAACCACTTCTTTAAAACTGCTTTTCTTACATTTTTTTTTTTCAGTAAACCTCAGCAGCAGCCCCCTACATCTTTATTTCACTCTTCCCAAAGCTTGAATCTTTTGGTTCAATATCATAATCACTTGTTTGCATGCACCCTCAAATTCCTTAGACATCTCTCCCTTCTTTGTGCTTTCATGGAAAATGAATCTTATTTCCATATTTTCACTTACTTCACACCTGAATGTGGATTGAGAAAATATTTTTTAATGTTTGCAAGACACTGAAAGATATTTCAAATCTATTATCTCCCACTTCTACAATAGTTGGATGCCCAGGTAGATAACTATTGCATTATACTTTTCAGCATCCTATTCCCCTACAGCAGCTGTGCTGATTTCACTGATTAAATGCCAGCAGAAGCAATATTTTCATTCTTTGTTGTTTTACTTACAAAGGAATTTAAACAAACAATCCCTGTGATCATTTGTGTATGTGAATCATATTCGAATGTGCAATTCAAGTCAGTCCCTAGAGAAAAACAAAGATAAAATCTGCTAAGCAGCTGGGTCATTTAATAACCTTTTGTAGAAGCAACATAGCTCTGAAACCTGGAGCTATCACCTTGGTTCTGTTACCTGAAAGAGAGATAAACATAGCTTGATAAGTCACTTTATTTTGAGAATTTCTTAATTAAAATTGTTTACCTTTTAACTGAAATTATTCACATGGATTCCATCATATTCACTGCCATTGTCCTCAGTATGATTCTAGTGTTTCCAAGCTGTCTTTCCATATTTGACTAGTCTTCTCATGTTCTCACTCCTCTGAATAGTGATTTCAAACATCATTTTCTCTTAGGCACATGACAACTCTTTCCTCATTCTCTTTTCATTTTTTAACTGCTCTTGTTTCACTGAAAACATAAAAAAAAATAATCAAAGGAGAACTTCCCAAATTACACACCACCAAACATACCCATTTACACAGCTGGTATGCTTTTAGCTTACCATATGATTATGATTAACCATATGATCAATCCCTCCACTCAAAGCTAGTGATTTTGCACTTCTCTACTACATTATCAGTTTTTCTTCTATCTTTTAAACCACACCAATCAGCACTAAAATATGCAATTAGACATTCCATCAAAAATAACAACAATAACAACTTTTTGATGTTTACTTTTCTCTCCACTACCTACTCCATATTTCTCCTCTGTTCTTCGGAGATAGTCCATTGTCTAAACCAAAGTTAAAAAGTGACCAATAGTTTCTTTAGGTATCGAATATTGTATATATGGCAAATTCTTTATTTTAAGAAGAAAAAAATTAAAGAGTACAATAGAGGTTTTTCTGAGACATGGTCTCGTTGTGCTGCCTAGGCTGGAGTGCCCTGGTGCAATCACAGCTCAGTCACTGCAGCCTCAACCTCCCTTAAGCGATGCTCCCAGCTCAGCCTCCCAAGTGCCATGAAAAACATGCTTACTATTTCACAAGGCTATGTTACCAATTACACTATGTTTTTTATACTTCAGTATAAACTAAAGTAGGGCATCTTTGTAATTTCATTCGATCTCAGAAAGTATTCTATCCCACAGTCAGGGTATTAATTGGAAAGTAATACAACTTAGAGAATTGGAATAGACATATAGATACATGCATCCAAGAAGCTTGAATCACGAGACTACCCCAAAGTCTTTATGGACCTGCAGAAATGAATTACTTCTCCTTGTTAAAGTCTAATGCTCTCCCATTGCTGCAGACCACTCTCTGGCTTGCAAGATAACCCATGACTTCCATGGGATCAAGATCCACGTGACTAGGGTCCACTACATTACTACCTGGCCAAAAAAGGGCTCATCTTGTTATGATATAAAAGATAGTATAAGCCAACAGAGCATCAGAATCCATCCAATGTGAAGTAACAATACCTCAGAAAGACTGTTTTTTTTGTTGCTGTTTGTCTGATTTTTTGAGACAGAGTCTCACTCTGTCACCAGGCTGGACTGCATTGGCACGATCTGGGCTCACTGCACCCTCCGCCTCCAGGGTTCAAGCAATTCTCCTGCCTCAGCCTCCCGAGTAGCTGGGACTACAGGCGCGCGCCACCATGCCCAGCTAATTTTTGTGTTTTTTTTTTAGTAGAGACGGGGTTTCACCATGTTGGCCAGGGTTGTCTCAATCTCTTGGCCTGGTCATCCGCCCACCTCGGCCCCCCAAAGTGCTGGGATTACAGGCGTGAGCCCCCGCGCCCGGCCAAAAAGACTACTTTAACCTAAATCCTGAGTTTGATAGATAAAACTAATTAGAACACACAGTTGAATAAAAGTCTCTGATCTCTGAATACATAATTTGAAAGAGACTGTTTTATAGTTGTCACACTCTCAGGCTCTTAGTTGATTCCTTGCTTCTGTGATAAAAGCCTTTCTAAGGCAGAAGACCAAACAGAAGCCTATGAAACTGTGTACTTCCCTTTCAACTCTGACAAAGATTAGAAATCAAAACCATATGTCATCCTAAATAAATACCGAGGTTAATACTGCCATAAAAAACTTAAAAGATACAGGGATGTTGAATCCCATCATATTTGTATTTAATTTACCTACCGGGTCATTATAAATACCAGATGGATCCTAATGAGTAATTGTGAACCGTCACAAATTTAATCATTTCTGGTATAGCTGCTTTACCAGATATGATATAATTATAGAAAACTTGATCCTGTTGATCTAGTTCATGCTTTTTTCTATATCCCTGTAGAAATAAAAGGGAACAAGAAACAGTGTATATTTAAGTAGGGTGGAAAGTAGCATTCAAGATGAGTCAGTTGAATGTATAAGAGGTAACTGAAAGTAAACAGCTGTTACAATATAGCCGCCAAAAGACGCAACCCTAAAAAGCAAGAAGTGTACTTTGTGTGAAGCGGAAAGTGTCCTAGGTAGTAATTATGTAAAGCAGTGAATTGGGGAATGACTTAGCCAGTGAGTGAGGGCCTTAAGGGATAAAAAGGTTAGGTGTAAAAATATACAGAGTCCTAGGTGAGTAGGTACAGAGGGAGTGAAGACATTTACATTATTTGCTAACCTTCACCACACAGTATTGACCACAAGCAATACTTGCGATCAAGCAATCAAGCAGGATCAAAGTTGTTTCTTAGAGTAACTTAGCATAGACAGAAATATTTGGCGAGTGATGTCAGCAGGGTTCTTATATGGAACATCCCAAGACTGGTACAATCGGCTGATTAAAGAGTAGCCATGGTGGCAACGAGGTAAACTTTTCCTTGGCTCAAAAGCAGTGATCCCACACATCAAGGCTATTCAGTGGTGAATACATAACCAGTCAACAATAAAGACTAACATTTAATCTGCCATATAGTACTGTCCCTTGAGAAGACAGCCAGTAATTTCATGGTGAATCTATTGAATTGGAACTCTTTCATCCTGAAAGTTGGTAATAGCTCCTCTTGACTGGAATCCATACACATTTCAGTCATTTATTATTCTTTTCTGCAGTGCCTCAGCCAGCAACAATCTGAGGGCTAACAAAGTGTTTAATATGCTGTCTTGTAATACATAACATTGCTCCAAACCAAAAGGCCCGATTTACAGCAAAGGAAGTATGTTTGTAAATACATGGCCGTGGGATCCTGTAGTCCTTTTCGTCATCTCTCACTGACCAACCAGAGCACTCAGACTTTCAGAGTGATCAAATAGCCTTTTGATAAGCCTTGAATGTGTATTTACTTCATCATTTTGGAGAAGACAAAATTTGAGTATGTGTCACCACTTATCTCCAAATCAATAGTTATTATAGAACTTTTTATCCTCAAATTGTAGAAGATATGAGTCTAAGAACTGACATTTGAAAGTGTAAGTGGCCCCAATTACCATCAATCCCAGTGGTTGACTGTATGAATTTGTGCTTTCTTTTACCATACCTTTAGCCTCTATTTTTCTAGTTGCCTTTTTTTTTTTTTTTTCAAAGAGGGCAAGCATCTTCCAGGGGCAATCATGTGAATATATTCCCTTTATGATTTTAGCCACATCGGGCTACTTCTGCATAAAGCCAGAAGCAAGAAAAAGGGTCATTGTTATGGTTGGTGGTAATTTATCCTTACTGTAGGAAGTAGAAGGGCTGCCATTTCAGTATTGAGACAGAAGATTATGCTTGCCACTGAGATGATCCACTGATGTGTGTCTTGTTATTTCCATGTTCAATTGTCTTATATAAAGGACAAATGCTTCAGTCAAGGTCAAAGAAGTGCATGGTGCAACCTAGTCCCTTAGGGGATGATGGTACAGGTCTCCTCATCAGGTTAACCAATATGGTGGCAGAAGTAGTAACCAAGGTTGAAAATAATTTGAACGAGTAGTAGAGAAGAAAGATAATGACTATCCGTTATTTCCTCAAGAACAACTGCACTGTCATGGTCTGTAGTGTGTCCACTATCTTTCTTTTCAATTTCATTCCTTCAACCAGAAACTGTTTACTGCAAAAGAAGTTGCCTTACCCCAGGCTAAAATATTTTGTTAGGGGCAATCTGTGTCCAGTGACAGAGGATGCCTGGTATAAAAGCCAGGATCTTAATTTATAGCTTCTCTGAATAGTCATCCAGGCTGCAGAACTCTCTGTAGGACTGTCTAAAGCCTCTGTTGCAACTTTATCAAAATTTAACTTTAGGTAGAATTTAAGAAATTTACTCCAGTTTCATCTTCCAAAATTATACTAATATTTTGAATTCCTTGAATTCAGAAATGTAATATTACATATCAATATAATACTTTTAAATGTGTCATTGAATATAAAGGGAAACATATTTAAGAAAATGCAAGATGTTAAAAATAAAAGACACTATTTTCAGAAAATAAATACTTTGTTCAATCTATTTTTCAGAATGTGATTATTAGTTTATCTGCCAGTTGATTATAACTGTAGTTTAATATTTCAGTGATGAAAGTCATACTTTTTATTAGAAGAAAATTTTAGTTTGAGAATTAACCAAAATTCCTGAATATGGAAAAAATTTAAAATCTCCATCTTTTCACTGAATTAGGTTATAAACTTAGTGCAACAAGACTTGCTTGCAAATAAATTATGTCATAAATTATTCTCTAGAAGCAGACACCCAAGTATCTTATTTCTCTATGCATTGGCAGGACATTTTTAAAAAATACCACTTATGAAGTCCATTTGGAATTTAAATATCTAGAGACAAAAGAGTTTGTAAAATATTGTGCATTTACTTATATTACATATTCTTTGCATTTAATGTCATATTCACTTATTCAAATAGTATGCTTATCATGTTGTTACAACTTGTAATTTTGTATTTTATCTTCATTTGGAAACTTAAATACAAATTTAGAGACTATTTTATATTATGCACACTGTATAAATATATGTAAAATCTGAGATATAAGTATCAGATATTATAACAACATTGTCTTGAAGAAGATATTTCAAAAATATAGATGTGTTCATTCTATGTTCAAAAAAGTATAAAGATGATATGAATGCACATTATATTTCTAATTAGAGTAATTATTTGTCATATCTGTAGTAAAAAGAATTGATTCTGTATATGAGCTCATTAGTTGTTACAAAGAAAAATTCATTTCTTAATAGAATTTTTTCTTTAAAAAATGCATACAGTGTTTTTATTTTACTACATGAAGAGGAGTCACCATTAAACTGGGATTATTAAGAGGTTTCAAATGACATGAAATATATGTCTTGAGATAAATTTTATCACAGTTGAAAGAAATCAAAATTAGATGAAAACTCACAATAAAGCCTTTATCAAAATAAGATTTTATTTTATATGTGGTTGGTTACAAGTCTGTATACCACTTTGACACCAATCTCATATAACCTATTGCTTATGTTATTGCATTATCAGAAAAAAAATATGTATGTGTAGGTAAAAAATATACACCTATAAAGGAAATGTTAAAATCTATCAAAGATCAGTAATGTTGTAATTATATGTTTATTTAATAAGCACTTATATACTGTGTACCAGGTACCAGGCATCAGGAATGAGTATACAAAGAGGCAGATAAAATTCTATTATTATATTAATACTAAATTGCAATGTATTATGTGCTTTTTGACCTATTCTCAATCTAATGCAGGGGTCAGCTAATTGTTTTGGGGGAGAAAGTCAAATAGTAAAGAGTTTAGGTTTGGGGAACCTTATATGGTTTGTTGTATATTCTTTTCTACATTTTTAAATATTTTCTCCACACTTTAAAAATGTAAAATATATTTTTAGCTCAAATACCATATAGAAAGAGGACACAAGCTATAGTTTGTCAACTCCCGATCTAAAAACGTAGTATCATTGTGCCTAATTCTTCTCATTATCTGAAGAATTTGGATGCCAGCTCAGTCTTCTCTACTTCAAGGGTGTTCATCATTTTTTTGTAGTTTAAACAATTCTTTGCATGACCCATTCAATACACTGGCTTTTACATTGGACTGGATATAATTGACAATCAGCATTATTTCCACCCTCTAGCTTTCTTTCCTGTGTTGCAGAGGTAAGACATTGATTTCAGAGTCCCTTCATATTACATTCTAAATAATAATAAAGTTTCGCAAATTCTGTCATTCCGTAAAATTTGAAAGACAAGTAGTTAAGCAGAAGTCACACTGGATGTTTTCTCTTGGTGAACAAGATCACAGATTTATAATGTTGAGTCACTCACTTCATGAATATTGAAAGATGATTGCAGTGTTAAAAGCAACTGGATTTAACTATCCAGTATCTATCATCTTGTGCACATTCTCACAGCAATTTTCTGATCTTGGATCCTTGAATTTCAGGTTGAGTGTTCAGATATTACCCTAGTAGTTCAAGTACTGATTTCTCAGTGCTCCACATATAATTGGCAAAGATAATAACTCTATCAGGGGTCTGTTTTTTTGTTTACTGACAATCATTTAAGAAGTCTTAGCCCAGAGTCAACTCCTTTAGAACTTTTAATAAATTTTAAGCGTCTATTTTCTTGTTTTAAATTATATTCTACTAAAATACATAAAATAATTTCTGCCTTTTCTATGTATCTTTAATGACAACTATTACATACTCGAAGTAGTTGTGGGTACACATATGCTCAAAGATGAGAAACAGATTGATTTATGTGGCATTGTTGAGTTTGCAGGGAGACTCATGATCCCCTGGTAATGGGACATCAGTAATTCATAACAGGCAACAACAAAATATGTAAATTATTGTTTGTGGTCACCTATAATCAAATATTTATGTGATTACCAATATGTTGTAAATAAAGAATGCAAGGAACAAAGGAGTGGAGTAGTAATTTCTGTCTGAATCAAAATATTTCAAGAGAGAGACAAGAGCAGAGGTTTAGTGCTTAATTCAATACATGATGAAGAGCTAGGGAGATTTTATGATGATCCTGAAATAATTTCTTTTATATTAGCTACACAGATAACATAGCTTAAAGTCATATGCAAATCTAATGCTTTAAGTCGCTAAAATAGAGAACAGTTGAATTCACAGATTTTTCTAGGTGTCCTAAATTTAAAAATTGGGTATATTTGAAAAAAAATAGGTATCTAAATCACTGAAATGGCTGTATTTGGGTGGATTCAGTTGATGCCGAATACCTCAAATCATTCCAACATAAGCAGCCTTTTATCCACTCTTTAAGAAGTGTGCATCTACCTTGCGCAGAAACACTATACATTGCTTGAGGTAGTAACCTTTTTTGTTTATGCTGCTTCCATTTCTTCTTCACATATAAGAAGAAATAGAATATCCAAAAGAACAACAACAAATGCTCCACAAAATGAAACAAGCTTTTATTTATTAGGTTGAATCATATGAAATTAAAATTATTTGACTCGACATAAAAAAATTACAACTTGTGTATCTTATTCTAAAAATCATTATGTGTATTAATAATATACATAGGAATGGCTAGTAGGTGAACATAGAACAGATAGCATGAATTGTAAATTTAGTTTGCCATAAATATTTTGATATATACACTACATTCCAAATTCAATGTGATTGCTTAAACAGCTCAGAGTGGTTTTAACTACTTGCTTGGTTTACTGATTGAAAGCTCGATATAACAATGATCTACTCTAAAAACATTTGATGTCAAAGATACCTTGGCTTAATGTTGAGGAAGAAATATTAAAATATAGGAATATAAAATATTTTTGTGACCTAAGATCACTCAACTTTTTTAACCGGGATAATCCTCAAGAGAATCAATTCACCAAGGTACTAGGATTAAACTCTCTATTAACTGTCCTTTACAGGCTGGTGATGAGGGTAGAAGACACTGCCTTCTATAAGAGTTCTCTGATTAAAAGAGGTAAATGTTTTGGTGGTGATAGAACCCAAATGACATTATTTAGCCAGCAGAATAAGAATAGTTATTGTAGCATTGTTGGAGAGGTGAAAGGAAGAAAGATTATCCCAAAAGAACATTTGATTATTTTCCATGAATTTTAAGTTATTTATGAAAGATAAAGATGAGCAATGCACAAAAGCTTTAAAATATCTATAAAACAATAGCAATAATAAAATATAAATATGATAAAGGAAAACTTGAATAATTACTGTGATGATGATCCATGTGTCCTACCTAAACTGTCTTGAATGATATCAGCAAAACTTTTTAAGAACTTATTCCTTCCTGATTTCTGTAAAGCCATTGAGGGCCATATACTGGGGTGATCATTGTTTGAGGAAAAGTGACATTTTGGGAAATGACTGGATTCTGGTTCTGAGGTATTGCTTACCTTTTATAAGGCAAGAAACCAAATGGTCCTTCAATCAGAATGGGCATCACCGAATTAAGAAAAGGAATGGAATTTGGACACAAATCTACCTTGCCATACACTCTTGAAGTGGTTCTGTGAAAATTCATCCACTCCGAGTATTCTCACAATTGTGGGATATTTGTCAGAAGAAAATATTTCTGACATTGAAATCTACTTACTTTGTTTCTGTGGTCTGTGAAAAAAGCATATGAATCTTTAAACAATAACAACATACTATCATAAATATAATTTGGTGATAAAAGTAATATAAGCTGCTTTTCAGTTGCCTCATACAATGGGGCAAATCAGTCTACATCATTTCGTGTGGTTCACAACCACTGAGCTGGCCAGTAAGCAGAGAGCAATAGTCAATAGTATTATAAAAATCTGAAGAACTATGTACATGGAGTTTTTGGAGTATCAGAAGTCTTGAGCATGCCAGTATATTCTTTCTAAAGTGAAAATTTAAAAATAAAAACAAAAAATATGTCTATCTGTCTATCTGAGCCCAATAGCCAGTGACCCCATTGAATTTTGGAGGATAAATATATGACCTCATGTGTACGGATCTAGCACACAAGATTTCTAGTTTTTTGGGAAAATGTCCCAAAGGAAACTATTTTTCCAGGCACTTCAGACCGTGATGCAAGTAGCTCTTACCTTGAGTAAATACAATGTTGTTTGAAGTATCTGTGGCAGATCAGGTTGCCTTATGAAGACTGAAACAATTACTAACAGGAAAACTATGTAACATCTTTCTAGAATTTTAGAGCAAAAACTTTTTCCCTATTAAGAAATTTTACATTCTTTTTTCGAAAAACAGGTGCTATACTGTTGTTGAGATAAACTGAACACTAGATCTTACAGCATCAGAATCTGTACAAAATGACCTCTCCATTATGATTTAAGGGTTCTCTGATACAGCAAACCATAAAGCTGAGTATGTGCAGCAGTACGCCATCTCCACTGAAAGCACGCACAAAGAAAGGCATGTGTTTTAATTCCTAAAAACAAAAGTAATGCACTTAAGCACATGGTTTATTTATCTAATCCTCTTATATCAGTAGTACTTTCATGTTTTTCTGTACCAATATCCAGTTTCCTAAGGAAGGAAAAAGTCCTGGTTTATAGACAGTTTCAAGTGAAATATTGGCACTAGTTAGAAGCAATAAGCTTCTTTTTTGTAATTCCTTCTGGTGAGTAGAATTTTCAGACCTTAAACGAAGGACAATAAACTTCAAAATAAAAAAATGAAAAGCTGGAAAATAAATGCCTTAAATGAAGATTTAACCTTGATTTTCATTAATATTTGTAGATGAATTATAATTATGATAGATTATTGTTTAAAATTAATTTATGTAGTTTATGTATTAAGAAATAAATTAGCCAGTCACATAAAAGGATAAACAAATAAAAATGAAAGAATCATTCATTCTGAATAAAATGTATAAGAAATGAAATATAGCTATATGTGAATGTGACAACTCACAATTATTTAGTGATATTATCATCAATTTGACCCATAGATTCTCAATGCAGTGGACTACTTCATAGCATTTAACAAGTTTATTTTTTTAATAAAAATTAAGGAATCCCAAAATCTAACTCTTTCTGAAACTAAGAATAAATCTAAATGCTATACCTTGCTTGATTTTAGGATTGTTTATGAAGCAAATGAAATAAACAGAACAACTAAATCAAGAAATAAAGAAGTTCAACATAATGGAGTACATTAAAAATTATTTCTTAGTACCTAAGAGAAAGGAAGGCAAAAATCAGTAAATATGAGGTGACTCAAAATGTTTGTGGGAAATGTAATTACAAGATAAAATTTTAAAATGTAAACTTTATTTTTCAACATGATCTTCATCAAGTCAAGTAACTTTGGTAAGTGATAATACTGGTCTTTTAGTTCGTCCCCAAAGAACTGAGGGGCCTGAGAATGTAACTATATTAATGAAGTGTTTTTACATTATCAACTAAAAAAAATGAGTGGTCTTAGACTTTGCTTAAGATTAGGACGTTTTTAAAAGTCAGAAAAAGCTAAATCAGAACTGTGAGGATGATATTTAATGATTTCCCATTGAAACTCACAAAATTATCCTTGTTTGATGAAAAGAATGAGAAGAAGTATTGTCATGGTGGAGGCTCTCTAGTGAAGCCTTCCTGAGTGTTATGCTGCTAAAGTTTTGTGTAACTGTTTCAAAATACTTCCATAATAATCAGATATGTTTGTTGGTTGCATAAATGTCTTATTTTGAAAAATGTCTATTCATATCCTTGGCCCACTTTTTAATGGAGTTGTTTGTTTTGTTTTTCTTGTAAATTTGTTTAAGTTCTTTGTAGATTCTGGATATTAGCCCTTTGTCAGATGGATAGGTTGCAAAAAAATTTTTCCCATTCCGTTGGCTGCCAGTTCACTCTAATGATAGTTTCTTTTGCTGTGCAGAAGATCTTAAGTTTAATTAGATCCCATTTGTCTTTCTTGGCTTTTGTTGCCATTACTTTTGGTGTTTTAGTTATGAAGTCCTTGCCTATGCTTATATCCTGAATGTAATTGCCAAGGTTTTCTTGGTAGGGTTTTTATGGTGCTAAGTCTTATGTTTAAATCTTTAATTCATCTGGAGTTAATTTTTGTAGAAGGTGTAAGGAAGGGGTCCAGTTTCAGCTTTCTGCATATGGCTAGCCAGATTTTCCAACATCATTTATTAAATAGGGAATTCTTTCCCTATTGCTTGTTTTTGTCAGGTTTGTCAAAGATCAGATGGTTGTAGATGTGTGGCGTTACTTCTGAGGCCTCTGTTCTGTTCTGTAAGTATCTATGTTTTGGTGCCAGTACCATGCCATTTTGATTACTGTAGTAATATAGTTTAACGTCAGGATGCCTCCAGCTTTGGTTTTTTGTTTTTGTTTGTTTTTTTGTTTGTTTGTTTTTTTTCCTTAGGATTGTCTTGACTATGCAGGCTCTTTTTTGGTTCCAAATGAAATTTAAGGGTTTTTTTCCAGTTCTGTGAAGAAGGTCAATTGTAGCTTGATGGGGACAGCATTGAATCTATAAATTACTTCGGATAGTATGTCCATTTTCATGTATTGATTTTTCCTAACCATGAGCATGGAATGTTTTTCTGTCTGTTTGTGTCCTCTCTTATTTCCTTGAGCAGTGGTTTGTAATTCTCCTTGAAGAGGTCCTTCGCATTCCTTGTTTGTTGTATTTCTAGGTATTTTATTCTCTTTGTAGCAGTTGTGAATGGGAGTTTGCTCATGATTTGGCTCTCTGTTTGTCTGTTATTGGTATATAGGAATGCTTGTAATTTTTGCACATTGATTTTGTATCCTGAGACTTTGCCAAAGTTGCCTATCATCCTAAGGAGATTTTGGGCTGAGATGAAGGGATCTTCTAAATATACAATCATATCATCTGCAAATAGAGACAATTTGACTTCCTCTTTTCCTAAATGAATACGCTTTATTTCTTTTTCTAGCCTGATTGCTCTGGCCAGAACTTCCAATAGAAGACATTTATGCAGACAACAAAAATATGAAAAAATGCTCATCATCACTGGTAATTAGAGAAATGCAAAATCAAAACCACATTGAGATACCATCTCAACCCAGTTAGAATGGTGATTGACAAAAAATCTGGAGACAACAGATGCTGGAGAGGATGTGGAGAAATAGGAATGCTTTTACACTGTGGGAGTGTAAATTAGTTCAACCATTGTGGAAGACAGCGTGGCGATTCATCAAGGATCTAGAGACAGAAATAACATTTCACCCAGCAATCCCATTACTGGGTATATAACCAAAGCTTTATAAATTGTTCTACTGTAAAGATATATGCACATGTATGTTTATTGCAGCACTGTTTACAACAGCAAAGACTTGGAACCCATCCAATGCCCATCAATGATAGACTGGATAAAGAAAATGTGGTGTATATATACACCATGGAATATCATGCATCCATAAAAAAGGATGAGTTCATGTCCTTTGCAGGGACATGGATGAAGCTGGAAACCATCCTTCTCAGCAAACTGACACAAGAACAGAAAACCAAACACCGCATGTTCTCACTCTTAAGTGGGTTTTGAACAATGAAAACACATGGACACAGGGAGGGAAATGTCATACACCAGGGACTGCTGGTGGATGGGGGAGTTAGGGAAGGGATACCACCACCATGGCATGTGTATATCTATGTAACTATTCTGCATGATATGCACATGTACCCCAGAACTTAAAATATAATTTAAAAATTTGAAAATAAAAAAAAAATAGATCAACCAAGGAAAAAAAGTCAGACATTATTTTTCTTTCACTCTCTAGAAAGTCAACAAACAAAATGCACTGAGCATCCAAAAAGTTGTCGCCATGACATTTGCTCTTGACTAGTTCACTTTTGCTTTGACTGGACCACTATAATCTTTTGTTAGCCATTGCATTGGTTGTGCTCTGGCTTCAGGGTTACACTGGTAAAGCCATGTTGCATTTTCTGTTATAATTCTTCAAAGAAATGCTTCACACTCTAGATATCACTTTTTGTTTATTTATTTATGTAAATTTTAATTTTTAATCAGGAGGCACATGTGCAGATTTGCTACATAGATATATTGTGGGATGCTGAGGTTTGGACTTCTAGTGATCCCATTGCCAAAATAGCAAAAATTATATCAGATAGACAGTTTTTCATCATTTAGCCCTCCCTCCTTCTAGTTAGGAAAGCCCAGTGTCTATTGTTTTCATCACTGTGTTTGTGTATTACCAATGTTTAGCTTCCACTTTCAAGTGAGAAGGTGTTTCATTTTCTGTTTTGGTGTTAATTTGCTTAAGATAATAACCTCCATCTGCATTCATTTGGCTGCAAAAAAAAAAAAGAATTTTTTCTTTTTTATTTTAATGGAGTCTTGCTCTTTCTTCAAGCAAAGTGCAGTGGCACGATCTTGGCTCACTGCAACCTCTGCCTCCTCGGTTCACATGATTCCCCTCTCCCACAGCCTCCTGAGTAGCTCAGACTACAGGCACACACCCCCACGCCTGGCTAATTTTTTTTGTATTTTAGTAGAGATGGGGTTTCACCAAGTTGGCCAGGATCATCTCTATCTCCTGACCTCATGACCTGCCCCCCTCAGACTCCCAAACTGTTGGGATTACAGGTGTAAGCCGCCACACCCAGCCTTTGGTTCTTTTTTATGGCTATGTAGCATTATATGGTGTATATGCACCACATTTTCTTTACCCAATTTTATTGGTGGATACCTGGGTTGATATTATAATTTTACTATTATAAATATTGCTCTGATGAACATATGAGTGCAGGTGTCTTTTTGGCAGAATGATTTATTTTCCTTAGAGTAGATATCTAGTAGTGGGACTGCTGGATCCAGTAGTGGTTTTGCAGTTAGATATTTGAGAAATATTATTAATTATAATTATGGTAGCTAATATGCCAGTTCCTTAAGGATTTCTCTGTCTATTGTTGCATCTTATGTGAATAAACACTGTTTATCTATCATTTTAAGAATATACTAATTATAAATAAATTACTTTATTAACAACATACATACAGATTTTCTATTTTTTCCAGTAGTTTTAATAATTTTTGTTTTTCAAAAATGTTGTTTCTGTTACCAAATTTGTCAAATGTATAGCACAATATTGGTTCATATCTTATTAGGCTTTACAAGACAAAAGTTCCTCCTCTTTTTTTCTGATATTGATAAATCATGTCTTTCCTTGGTTTTATCTTGATTTATATCACTAGAAGATTGCTATGGCTTCCTGAAGAATTGATACTTTTGTAATTCATAAAATATTTATTTCTCTCTATCTCTGTAGTAAGCCATAATTAGTTTTTCATTAATATGGCTATTCCGGTTTTCTTTTCATTGGTGCCTGCCTGATGTATCTATTTTCATTCTTTTAACCTATCTTGCTTTTGCTATATGAAGTTTATTTCCTGTACAGAGCATATATTTGATTTTTTAAAAATACAGCTTGACAATATCCACTTTACAATTGGCTTGTTTAAGCTATTTACATAGAATTAAGTTACCAGTGTCACCTTTGTATTTGTTTTGTATTTGTACAATTGTTCCCTATCTTTTTCCTCTTTCTCTATTATTTTTCTTGATTAATTGACATTTGGAACAAGAATCAAATATTTTTCTCATCACTTCATATTGTATTCCTTTTTTGTACTACCTTTAGACATTTCAAATCAGATTCTTCTGGAAATGCTATTATTGGAATTAGTCTTCTTTGATATTCTGTAATTATTGTCCAGGCAATAAGGAATCTGCACCTATAAATCCTGCTCACAGCAAAATTCCTGCCAATGCTTCAGTTGTTCTACTCTTCTATGTTTTAGACATAACATGAGAAAGAAGTCAGTATTTTGAAAATGATTAACATTATTCGTCATTTTGTTTTAATCAATATTACATTGATCTTCCTCATTCCTTGTTTGATAACTTTTAAGTAATTGCAGAAGATTAAAACCTTAATTAAAGCCAATATTACAGTTCATGATATGCCTTTACTAAATTATCAGATGTATTTAGTAATTATTCAAGTGATTGAGTTCACATATGTAAAATTAATGCTCTAAGTAGCTTTAAGAAAATTTGGAATACTGTAGAGCATATTGCACTGGAAAAATGAAAAGTATTCAGCCAAATAATTGCTTGCTTCAAATAACACTCACATTTTTGACATGAGTTGTAAGGAAACATAACTTAAAGGAGTCAAGTTCTTCCTGTAGTAGAACACATAATAGTTCATATGTTGAAACTGGTGGTTACAAACATGTTTTTTCCAAAAAGATTATTACTTAAGTTTTAAAAATTAGTGCTACAGATAAAATGATTATTCAGTGCAATATAATTCACTAGAAAGCAGGCTGTGAGCCTTTCCTGTACACTGTATTTGTTATAGCTCTTTGAGAGCTCAGAGCTCACAAATTTTCCATTATATGTTGAGACCAGGAATAGTAGTATTCTGACAAAAGAATAAGGTGCAAACTTTTGCTTGGGGAATATTTAGTTTTAAATGCCAAATATTAATTAAAAGTTAAATCAATTCATGTATTTTATATTGGCTTCATTAATTTTTTTGTTTGTATGTGCACAGTTTTTAAAGTGTGGTTAAAGGCATATAACATAAAATTTACCATCTGAACAATTTTTAATTGTATAATTCAATGGTATTAAGTACATCTATATTGTTGCTTAATCATCAATGCTAACAATTTCTAGAACTCTTTTTCATCTTGCAAAATTAAAATTATATACACATTAAACAATAATTTATCATTCATCCTTCCCCTCAACCCCTGGTAGGGACCACTGTACTTTAAAAATTGGTTTATATTTTTAATTAGTATGAATACTTAATAGTTGTACATATTATGAGGCATATGTGATATTCTGATACAAGTAAATGTATTAGTGTACAATGATCGAATCAAGGTAACTGGGATATCCATTGCCTCAAGCATGCATTATTTTTTGTGTTAGAAATGTTCCAATTCTGCTCTTCTGGTTATTTTGAAATATACAATAAAATATGAACTGTAGTTGCCTTGTTGTGTCACAAAACACTGGATCTTATTCCTTTTGACTGTGTTTTTATGCCTGTGAATCATTCCTTCTCTATCTCTCCCTTGCCACTGCCCTCTCCAGCCTCTGGTAACTAACTCATTCTACCCTCTATCTCTCAGTGTTCAACTTTTTGTTAGCTCCCACATATACATAAGAACATGCAATGTTTGTTTTTTTCTGTTTATGGTTTATTTCACTTAGCATAGTGCCCTCCAATTCTAACTATATTGTTGCAACTGAAGTGATTTCATTCATTTCTGTGGCCGAATATGTTTTTATATTTTTATCTCATTCATTTTTATGTTCCCATTGTGTATCTATATCAAATTTTCTTTGTCCGGTAATCTATTGATAGACACTTAGGTTGATTTCATATCTTGGCAACTGTGAATAATGCTGCAAAAAACATGAGAGTGCAGATACTTAATACATTGCTTTCCTTTCTAAAAAATGTATAGGTATAAGTGACATTCCTGGGTTATATAGTAGTTCCATTTCGAGTTTTTAAGAAACCTTTATATCGTTCTCCATGTGACTGTACCTATTTTCACTCTCATTAATATTGTAAGAAGAATCCCCTTTCTCTACATTCTTGCCAGCATCCATTACTGCCTGTCTTTTTGATAAAAGCCATTTAACTTGGGTAAGAGGGTATCTCATTGTAGTTTCCATTTTTAAATCTCTGATGATTTGTGATGTTATTTTTTCATTTATCTGTTGATCTTTTGTATGTCTTCCTTTGAGAAATTTCTATTCAAATATTTTACCCATTTTAAATTAAATTATCATTTTTTTTTCTTAGTGAGTTGGTGGAACTCTGTATATACTCTGGTTATTAATCCCTTGTCACATGTGTAGTTTGAAGACCATCCTCAATGTCCTGAATCTTATATGACAGCATTACTTTCAATCTTTATGAATTGTACTACTCTAGCTCATATAAGCAGGATCATACAATATCTGCCTTTTTGTCTCTGACATTTCACTTAGCATAATATCCTTGTATTATCCACGTCATACCATATGTCAGAATTTTTTTCTTTTTCTAATTTTTAATATTTGTGGGTACTTAGTAGATGAATATAGGACATATGGAATATTTTGATACAGGCATACAACGTGTAATAATCACATCAGAATAAATAAGATATCCATCACCTCAAGCATTTATCCTTTGTATTACAAGCAATGGATTGTATGTATACATCAAATTTTGCTTACCCATCTATCTACTAATGAATATTTAGGTTTATTTCACCTTTTAGTTTCTGTTAATAGGTAGAAATGAGCATGTTTATAAAAACACCTCTTAAAGACTCTTATTTTATTTATTTATTTTATTATTATTATCTTTTTTTGAGACAGAGTCTTACTCTGTGGCCCAGGCTAGAGTACATTGGCACAATCTCAGCTCACTGTAACCTCTGCCTCCTGAGTTCGATAAATTTTCCTGCCTCAGTCTCTCTCTAGTAGCTGGGATTACACGTGCATGCCACCAGGCCTGGCTAATTTTTGTATTTTTAAAAGAGATGGGGTTTCATCATGTTGGCCAGGCTGATCTCGACCTTCTGACCTAAAGCGATCCACCCATCTTGGCATCACAAAGTGGTGGAATTACAGGCATGAGCCACCACACCAGCCTTAAATACTTTAACTATGTATACTCAGAAATTGAATTGTTGAATAATATAGTAATTATATTTTCAAATTTTTGAGGAACCATCATATTGTTTTCCACAGTAGCTTTGACATTTTAGATTTCTACCAACAGTGTACAGGGTTTTAATTTCTCCACATCCTCATCACCATTTGCTATTTTCTGTGTACGTCTGTAAGTATTTCATGGTAACCATAATGGGTTTGAGGTAATATCTTATTGTGTTTTTCATTTGCATTTTTTTAATAAATAATGTTCAGTATTGTTTTATGTACTTATTGGCCATTTGTATATATTCTTTAAAGAAATGTTTTAGGAGATTTATATAAACTCTGAATATTAGTTTCTTATCAGAAAAATGATTTACAAATATTTTCTCTCATTTTGTGGATTGCTTTTTACTCCATTATTAATGTCTTTGACAAAAACACTTTTTTAGTTATTATGAAGTCCAATTTGTTTATTTTTCCTCTTTTGTTGCCTATACTTTTGATGTTATATCCAAGAAATTATTGCCAAATTAAATATCATTAAGCTTTTGCCCTATGTTTTCTTCTAAGAGGATTACAGCTTTAGCTCTTATCAACATAAGAGCTACATGATCCCCTTTGAGTTATATTTTATATTTTATTAGATAGGGGTTCAACTTTATTCTTTTGCCTATGAATAGTCCATTTGTCCAGTTTCATTTGTTGAAAAGATTTTTTTTTCTATTATTGTGGTTTAAACATCTTTGTTGAGTGTTATTAACTATAGCATCTATTTCTGGTCTATTTTGATCCATTGGTCTATATTTCTGTCTTGTTTATGTCAGTACCATACTATTTTGATTATTCATTTTAAATTGAGCTTATATAACGCTCATCAAAGAGTTGGAATAAAATTTGACAGCATAATCCACACACAGATTATCTAGTAGAATACTACAGTTTTTATAACCAATCAATAAATAAAAAGTATGTTTCTATTTATGTAACATATACAACATATTTTTCACATTTTAGACCATTTGAAGCTGACGTGGCTCATCTAGTAAATACTTTTCATGTGTTTTGAAATTATATTACGGTGCTAAATACAATAAGGAGGTCAAGATTAACTTGGCAATTCTATCAAACACTTTTAATAATTATAATGTAAAACTTTAGAATAAAACAAATATTTCTAGGAAGTATTATGTCATAGTTAAATTGGCAGATAATGTGAATTATATTTGATAGCAATTCAGATAACATATTCCTATCGTCAAAAACTACTATTCTTAGTAAGCAGTTAATGGAAACTCGAATAGGGCCCTGAGCATTGGTTGACAGTTTATTATAGTAGCTAAATCCAGATTCTATGGGTCAAAATCCCCTCTCTTTTATTTCATACGTATGTGAACGTGGCATCTAACTTAGCTTCTGTGCCTCAGTTTCTTATCTCTATACGAGTGATAATTTTACTCATCATAAATGGTTGCAATAAAATTAAAAAGAGTTTATAAGTTTGTTTACACATTGACGGTAAAGACATACCCAACACTGGGTAATTTATAAAGGAAAGAGGCTTAATTGATTCACAGTTCCATGTAACTAGGGAGGTCTCACAATCATTGTGGGAGGCAAAATATATGTCTTACATGGGGACTGACAAGAGAGAGAATGAGAACCAAGTGAAGGGGTTTTCCCCTTATAAAACCATCAGATTTCACCATGCCTATTCACTACCATAAGAACAGTATGAGAGAAAACACCCCCATGATCTAATTATTTCCCACAGGGTCACTTCCAGAACAAGTGGGAATTATGGGAGCTACAATTAAAAATGAGATTTGGATTGGGACAAAGCCAAACCATATTACTTCTTCCCTGTTCCCTCCCAGATTTTATGTCCTTACATTTGGAAATTAGTCATGCCTTCCCAACAGTCCCTTAAAGTCTCAACTCTTTTCAGCATTAACTTAAAGTCCATAGTCCAAAGTCTCACATGGGACAAGGAAAGTCCCTTCCTACTATGAGCCTGTATAACCAAAATCAAATTAGTTACTTCCAACATGCCATGGAGGTATAGGCATTGCATAAATAAAGCCTTTCCAAATGGAAGAAGTTGGCCAAAACACAGGGACTAGAGTATTATGCAAGTTCAAACTCCAGCAGGACATTCAAAGTTTAAGGCTTAGAAATGATCTCCTTTGATTCTGTGTCTCACATCCAGGTCATGCTGATGCATTAGGTGGGTTCCCACAGACTCGGGAAGCTCCAGCACTGTGGCTTTGCAGGGTATAGCCTCCTTCCCAGCTTCTTTAACAGGCTGGAGATGAGGCGTTGTGGCTTTTCCAGGTGCACAGTGCAATCTGTTGGTGGATCTACCATTTTGGGGTCTGGAGGACAGTGGCCCTCTTCTCACACCTCCACTGCGAAGTAACCCAGTGGGAATTCGTGTGGGGACTTCAACCCCACATTTCCCTTTCACATTGCTGTAGCAGATGTTCTCCATGAGGTCCTATCCTTTGCAGCAAAATTCTGCCTGGACAGCCAGGCATTTTCACACATCCCCTAAAATCTAGGCAGAGGTTCCCAAATCTTAATTCTTGACTTCTGTGTACCTGTAGGCTCAATACCATGTGGAATCTGCCAAGGCTTTGGGCTTGTACTCTCTGAATCCATGTATCCAACTGTCCCTTATCCCTTTTTTGCCATGGATAGAGTGGCTGGGACACAGGGCACCAACTCCTTAGGCTGCACACATCAGATTGGTTCTACGCTCAACTCATGAAACCCTTTTGTTCTTCTAGGCCTTCTGCCTTGTGATTGAGAGGCTGCCACAGAGGTCTCGGATATTCCCTGGAAACGTTTTTCCCATCTTGGTGATTAACATTTGGCTTCTTGTTACTTATGCAAATTTGTGCAGTTTGAATTTCTGCTCAGAAAACGGATTTTTCTTTTCTTTTACAGCATCAGGCTGCAAATTTTCTGCACATTTATGCTCCGTCTTCCTTTTAAAACTGAATGCTTGTAATAGCGCCCAAGTCAATTCTTGAATGCTTTGCTGCTTAGAAATTTCTTCTCTCAGATACCCCAGATTATTCTCTTCAAGTTCAAAGTTTCAGAAATCTCTAGGGCAGGGACAAAATACCACCACTCTCTTTGCTAAAACATAGCAAGATTCATCTCTATTCCAGTTCCCAACAAATTCCTCATCTTCATTTGAGACCACTTCAGCTTGGATTTTATCATCTATCTCATTATCAGCATTTTGGTCAAAGCCATTCGATAAGTCTCTAGGAAGTTTCAAACTTTTCCACACTTTCCAGTCTTTTCCTGAGCCATTCCCAATTGTTCCAGCCAGTTACCCAGTTCCACAGTTGTTTCCACGTTTTCAGGTATCTTTACAGCAGCACCCATCTCTACTGGTACAAATTTATTCCATTAGTCAATTTTCATGCTGCTGATAAAGACATGCTAAAGACCTGGTACTTTATAAAGGAAAGAGGTTTAATTGACCCACAATTTCATGTGGCTTGTGAGGCCTCACAATCATGGTGGAAGGCAAAATATACATGTAACACGGCAGCAGAGAGAATGGGGACCAAGAGTAAGGGATTTTCCCTTATAAAACCAACAGGTCTCACAAGACTTATTCACTTCTATGAGAAGAGTATGAGGAAAAGAGCCCCAATGACTCAGTTATCTTGCACTGGGTCTCTCCCACAACACATGGAAATTATGGGAGCTACAATTAAAGGAGAGATTTTGGTGGAGACACAGTCAAATTATATGAAAGAGTATACACACACACACACACACACACACACTTAGAACATTTTATAGTTAATAATAATCACACAGTGAATGTTAGTAAAATATAATATAATATATATATATATATATATATTAATGCATACCAGAGACCTCTGTGGGAGCCTCTGCAATCACAGGCCCTAAGACCTTGAAGAACAAAATGATTTCATGAGTTGGGCCCAGGGCCAACCTGCTGTGTGCAGCCTAAGGAATTGGTGCCCTGTGTCCCAGCCACTCTAGACATGGCAAAAGGGGACAAGGGACAGTTGGAGCCATGGTTTCAATATAAATATAAAGAGTATATATATACATATACATACACACACACACACACACACACACACACACACACACACACGCAGAGAACATTTTATAGTTAATAATAACCACCCAATCAATGTTAAATATATCATTAAGGCAGAAATTTATAAATGTGTACTTTCTATTAATCACCACCCTCTATCTTACATAAAACTCTAGTACTGTTAATATTATGGCTGACAAATGAAACTCTTATGTCCTTATTCTGTTGCTCATGCTTGGTCAATATTAGATGAATAATGTCTAATATCATTCTTCATTACAGTGATATCAAAAGTTTGGCATCTGACTAGATTAAAACATTGTGTACTATAAAATATATTTAATGAATACCTTAATATTTTTCTAGCATGTCTTTGAATTTAAAGCCTTTAAAATAAATATACAATTGATTTAAAATGATCTTCCACTTGATCAATTAAAAGTGGCACTTTGAGATTTTATTTGTTCCACTTGATCAATTTTTTTAATTTATTCCACTTGATCAATTAAAAGTGGCACTTTGAGATTTTATCTTGATGTAGTCACATAAAATATTTTATGTGACTACATCAAGATAAGTGAATTAAATGTGTTCTCAGGGTCTGCAAAGCTATATTTTTAATTTTACTTATTAAAGGGAAAGGAATGCATAAAATGAGCAGATTATGTACTTATGTTTCTCTATATATTTTTACAGAGCAATAAAATAGATAAATCTGGTTTAAGCTATTATTACTATAACAGCATGAAATCATACATATTTTTTGATTGTTATACAGTAAGCAAAGAACATGGATTTTGTGAATATTTCAAAAACTTCTCATCATGTTATATTTATTTTAGTAGTAAAATATGCATCTGTGAAAAAGAAATACTATAGTTTAGTGACAAGCTGTATCGTACACTGGTTAAAAGGACTCTCAGATCATCACTGCTAGTTTGAATCCACATAAAGAAAGAAAATACAACATCATGCCATAGTTTTTTGACAGGGATGCTATAATGTGGAAGATGTTTTGACAAAGGCCTTTCAATAATGTAAAATACAATATTTTATTATAATCAGTGTGACAGGTATCTCTGACACATTATACCTGAGGATCTCTCTTTACTGAATTTTAAGTCTTATAATGAGCCAGGAATTAGGATTATAATATAACTGGGTGAGTGAAGTAAAATTGCAGAAACATTTAAATTATTCTTGTATTATTTAATGAATGTAGGTATATTTTAATTATAAAGAAGAAATATCATAGTTACATTGTTCCTCAGTATCCACTAGGGATTTGTTCCAGGCCAGTGTAGCTACCAAAATCCACAGATGCCCAAGTCCTTTGTATAAAATGGAATAGTATTTGCATATTACCTACCTATATTCCCTCCTATACTTAAAACATCTCTAGATTACTTATAATACCTTAAAAGAATCTAAATGCCATGCAAATAGATGTTATCCTGTATTGTTTTTAAAGTTGCTTTACATTTTATGGAATTTTTTGTTACTTTTATTTTTTATATTTTTAACTCACAGTTGCTGGTTGAGTCCATGAATATGGAACCTAGAAAAATGCAGAGCCAACTGTATATATGCTATAATTGTGGACTTAATCCATTAAATAAATGCATTCATCAGAGATCAGGTTTATGAAAATTATTTACATGGGCAACAGCATGAGAATGAATACTGCTTTAGTCATTATTTTCCACACTTGAATGTCTTCAGGAGAAATTTCTGACAAATCTAGCTCGAGTATTATATCCACTACTTGAATAGAGAGGGCAGGACACCTAGTTTATAGAGTCACAAATGCTATATACAATAGATAAGAGATAATTTTCACAAAGTTAATTAGGGGTGCAATAGAGAGGGGACATAAATTCTGTATAAGAATATAAGCACACAAATAACAGCAAATTAACACTGAAATTTCTCAGCTTGACAATAAATTAAAATCATAAGTAAAATAAATGATAGATCTATAACTAGTCAAAATAAACATAAATATACAGAACCACACCACCATAGTTGGTAGATAAAATATTAACACTTTTATAATATTCAAGAGCTTTTTCAGTCTGTTTAACCAGTCTCTTAAATTTCCATGTAAGTATTACGATTTCATATTATGAAAGATATACAATGTACCTCTTCTAGTTCAATTTCATTACCAATATATGAAGAATTACTAAAAAATTGTGTTGTGAAGTAATTTTAGAAATAGAGATAATTGTTAAGGTGTAAGAAAGTCAAATAAATATGGCCAGCTCAAAAAACTATTAATTGAATTTTTTATTACTTCATAGTCTCTAAGGCCAATGCCCCGGCAATAGACATCAGTCATCCTTTTGGTTGATTGAAATTTTCCTTTCGCAGACATTGGCAGATTCTTAACTATTAATATATCTAGTAATGAGTATTGACATGTTTACATATTATATTTTTATGATTTCAATGGGAAAGTGGGAAGTAGCAAATCAGGTATTGTTAGTTATTATAAAAATATTTTTGAAAGTACTTTAGAACTATTTTTTCGAATATTGGATCCTATAATCTTTCATATTATCAGTTTTTACCTATTTTCTTTTCTTTAGTTATCTTTACATTTTGACAATTATAATTTCAGAATAATAATCTTTATTGTAAAAAATTAAGCAATACAGATTGTATGCAATAGAAAAAATAAATTTCTTTTTACCTCCTTTAATAACTTTCCTTAGCTTTAGGTATCTTTGTTATATAAATTATATATTATATTTTTTTGTAATATTTTCTCTACTTATGCTCCCAAATACCCATATATACGTGTATGCTTGTGTCCTTCTGTTTGAGAGTGTAGAGAGAGAGGATAGAAAGGGAGGAGGAAATAGATAAAAAGAAAGAAATTTTTTTCCTTATAAATAGGGAATTCTATAACATTACTTTGCAACATTTTAATTCAATACATCATGAACCACTTTCTGAGCTAATATGCAGGTCTAACTCATTGTATAGTAGCTGTTTAATGTATACAAATAAGAATATATTATATGTTTCTTTTCCTTAGAATATTTTATGATATATATAAGGTTAACAATTTTTCTGATATTTTGGTGTGCAAAAACAAATATTTTTATAATAAACATCTTACCAACATATCTTTATATGCTATTACTTTTATTTTGGTAAAGAAGTATAATTGCATAATAAATAGAAACTTTTAAAATTTTGGTTAAAATTACCAGACAAATTTTTTAAATTTGCTATTTTGCCAGAAATAAGGAGTGTAACGTTTTCTCCACATCTTTGTAGTCACTATATTTCATCAGCAATTTTTTGACCATCTAATTGCTGAATAATTGTATTTCATTGTAATATGGTTTTAGACAGCATTACCCATACTGCTTATTAAATCTGCTAAAACATAAAAATGTAAAGACACACCATCATTTTGTAATACACTAAACCAATATTTACCACCATTAAAATTGTCTTTTAGGTTAGAAGTCAAGGATATATTTTACTTTCCAGAATTCATTTTAAAAATCAACATCAATTATATAAGTATTAGAACAGTTTTTTCCTTGATTGTCAGCGCAAGGATTTTTCAATTGTTGAATGGGTTAAGGGATTTTCTGTATCTTATGGAGAACACGAACAAGATTTAGAGAGAGGCACATTTGGGGGACATAAGAGAAAGTCCAGACAGGTGTTAGAAGCGTAACAGGTGTATTCTACATGTACACAGATGTGCCAACAGACAAATAAGGTGAGATCATGAAAGCATAACAGAAGACACTGAGAGCTTATCAAACAGAAACCATCTGAAACTTCTTTCCAGATATCCCTTGTAACATCAAAAAACAAAAAATACAGAGATTAAAGTATGATCGTTGGTGTAGGTGTATATGGCAAAAGAATGAAAGCTTAGCTAGTGCAATTATGGATTCTGGAGCAGAACCCCAAAACTCAAAAAGACTTCAAAAAACAAGAGACTCTCACCTAAGGTAATTTTTAGTTTTATACAGAAATGAAGACTTGAAATCAAAGTAATATTATGTACGCTGTTCATTAATAATAAAGGGAAAATTAAATTTCTGGAATGGGATTCAAAGACAGGAATCCATTTTGTGCCAACTAAAGAATTATGCTCTGCATTAAATGTAGAATGAGTGTTCCTTATGTTTAGTAAACTCTGCACCCTAGGAGCCCACTTAAAATAATTTAAAATACAGTAAGGAGCAAGAAATTAATTTAAATGAGTTATTCAAATAGTGCCATCTGCTGAACATTTCTAACAATGAGAAATTCAGGTAAGAAAAAAACTTATAAGATTCGTTGACTTTTTTAATACATGGCAGTTTGTGATGTATTCCTAAGAAAATAAACAAATATTTAAGAATACATCTATGCTATGCAATTGAGGGTCTCAAATCTATTTAGGTGAAAAGCATTATTTTGAATTTTTTTTTAAATCACATTTGGGAATCTATTATTTTGAATAAATTAAAACTACATTTTTCTCCTATACTATTATTTTCTTCACTAACCACACCAAAACCATCACATGAAATTATTATCTCCAGTCTTGTCGTTCATTAGCTTTTCTATGTGTATATTAGTCATATAAATTCCACAAGATTATTGTCTTGTAAAGCAAAGGATAAACATAAAGCCAACAAGGTATATAATTAATGCTTAATTGGAGAGAAAAGTTAGGCAAATGTAAAATGCTGGCTAAATAATAACTTAGAGATGAAAAGGAAAAATATAAGGGCCAAGTGAATTTAAAATGGAAGTGTTTAAAACAGTCAGAAAACTTTAAATCTCTGTCATGTACACATACTCCGAGAAAACTGGCGACAAAACCCCAAATTAATATTAGGTAGTAAAATAACGCATGAACCTGAAAAGACTATAGCTCATCCCACTGTAAATGTCTGAAACAAATTTAACAGACACTACTCTTCATTGATCATCTGAGGCTGGATGTATAGACAGAAGATATATTTGACATAAATGGGTCTGCCCTATTAACTTTTGGCTACTTAATGCCTAAAATTCTACAAATAGGTCTTAATTTGATATCAGTTTTCCCTTATTGTTAAATTACATGTATATTAGGAAGTGTAAACATGGTAGCAGTTATTTCTCTCTTACACAAGTAAATCAAACAGAATATGAACTTGTTCAGAAGGAATTAGGGAGCATATATAAATGTGATGTATCTGTAAAGTGTACCTATATCAAAAGGTAGGTGAATACTGCAAATATAAAGCTGAAAGAGTGCATTTTAGGAAATCAAATAGACTGCACATCTGTTTTCTACATGGGCAATAAAGCCCATCTCAATATTTGAATCAATATTTTAAAAATGAGATTCAGAGAGGAGGAGGAAGGGACACTTAGTGTAATTGTGAATAATTACATTTTCTAGAAATAGAGCTCTTATTCTCCATCCATTGATTCAAGGTATTTTGACCAAGAAAGGTTAATAACCATGGGTTTGAGGGTTCACAAGAGAAATTATTACATGTATTTTATTCAAAAACATATTAAAACATTAAAAATGTCAAATATTGTCAAAATGTAATGTTTTAAATGCTAAAATACTCAAAATAACTCTTCATAAAAGTACAAAATGAACACTTCTAAATCATTTATAATACTTCATTAGTGAGAGAACCCATAAGCTTGTAAACCTAGATCAAAAGAAAATTAGATGCATCAGGGGTTACATATTTAATCAGAAAAGGAATTCCAAGTTGGAGACAAAACTGAACGATGTCCTACCAGCAAATATAATCATAGCCTACAAATTTATTTTTTAGCTGACAAAGCATACTGTTAAAGGAAAAGTATAAGTTACTCTACAAACTCACAGAATGAGACTCTTCACTTAACAGCAAATAGCAAAATAAAACAAAAATACACTCCCCTAGATAATTAAATTGATAATTAAATTATGCTTAGATAGAAAATTAAGCAACACACAGCATGAAAGCAGAACATGCTGCATTCTTTGCATTAACTGTAAATTTTAGATAAGTTATTTTATTAACAACACCAACAATTTTTATTTATTATTAATAAAAAATACTCTGAATGCTGTTTAATCTAAATAATTTTATGAAACTAATAATTTTATGAATACTTATCACATACATTGTTTTAAAGAATATTTTATTGATAGTAAATTACATTATTTCATATTACAAAATTTTCTTATTCTGGTAGAGTTGCTTATAT